>OY829542.1:56945994-57178726 GCA_963691705.1 Viola odorata
CACAGAGATGCTATCTATAGTTAAAGCAATGCTGATGCTTAGAATTTCATATGCACAAACCTTGACTGATTTTCCTTGTTTTGTGGATCAGCCCACAAACTCCCTTGCATTGCTCGAGTAACTTTGACCCAATGTAAGGGCTTTAACGAAGTTCTCTTGGGAGCAGTCATAGTCCCCCCAGCAGTTCGACCTCTTCCCTGGTTACTTGGACCTAATGAACCTTTGCCCCTCCCTAAAGATGGTGGTGGTGGTGGTGGCACATTAGAGCCTTTTGCTCCAGCAAGTGGAGGTGGAGGTGGACAAGGCGTTGTGCAATGATTCATCGGAGGAGGGGGCGCAGCAGGACGCTTGGGTGCTGGGGGAGGTGGTGGAACTGAACTAGGGCCTAGATACCCCAAAGGAGGGGGAGGGGGAGGTGGCCTCGAAGCATTACTAGGGTTATGATCAAGAAAAGCTAGAGGAGGCTGAGGGGGCAGTGCCCCAGGAATAGAATTGGTAGTGGATGTTGAACTTGAAGAACGCACTGATAAAGGTGGCAATGGTGGTGGTGGCGGGGGTGGGGGTGGCAATGGCGATGATGATGGTTGTTGTGGAGATGAATTTGGATTATTTGTTCTAGATGAGGATGGCAGCAGCAATGGTGGTGGGGGTGGTGGTGGGGGTGGCAACAGCAATGATGATGGCTGTTGTGGAGATGATTGTGCATTATTTGTTCGAGACAAGGATGGCAGTGGTAAGGGTGGCAATGGCGGGGGCAATGGTGGCTGCCGTGGCATAGATGTCGAATCAAGTGGCAAAGATGCTGAAACTGGAGGCCCTTTAGAATTTAATGGAGGAGGTGGAGGAGGCGGTGGTGGACCTCTATTGGGGGCAGGAAAAGGGGCAGAGGTACTTTTACCAGGGCAATTAGGAGAAGGCAGTGGTGAACCACTATTATTAATAGGAGGAAATGGAGAAGAATATTTATTGACAAAGTTCGGTAATGGAGGTGGACAAGGTGGTGGTGGAGGGGCTGGAGGAGTATCTCTATGAGTAGCAGAAACTGGAGGAGGTGGTGATGGAGATGTATAAATGCTAGAACAGTGACTAACAGACGGTGGCATTGGTGGTGGAGGTGGAGGAGGTGGAGGAGGTGGAGGAGTATCTGTATGAGTAGCAGAAACTGGAGGAGGTGGTGATGGAGATGTATAAATGCTAGAACAGCGACTAACAGACGGTGGCATTGGTGGTGGAGGTGGAGGAGGTGGAGGGGGACAAGGAGAAGATGGTGCTTCAGATGAAGGGGGGGGAGAAGGGACTGCCGATGTAGACGTTGACAGGGTATTATGGCTAGAAAAAGAAGGAGGAGGTGGAAGTGGGGGTGGGGGTGGAGGTGGAGGTGGAGGTGGTTGGAATTGTGGTAGCGGTGGTTGGAATTGTGGTAGCGGTGGTGACACTGTTTGAGCAGCAGGAGGCGATGGCGACAACAGGGGAGGAGACAATGAAGGAAATGATCCAGTTTCAACAGTGTCTGGAACTGGAGAGTCTATTATATCATGCAGATCATTGCTCTCAAGGGATAGGGGAACTGAACTACTTACATGTAGCATCTCTGATTTTATTGTGTTGGCTGAAGATTTGGGAACAAAGTCATATGCTTCATCTGAACTTTCAGCAGTGCTAGAGGCATTGTTTTCTTCCTCAGAATCAATAGGAGATACATATGAACCCCCATTACTCTGGAACCTTGATAATTCTCTAGCATCATTTAAGACAGAAAGTTGTTTGAGTAACCACAAGGCGGCATCATCGTTGTTATCAACCCACTCAATGCCACTAAAAAGTTCTTGAACCCTGGAAAAAGCTTCAATTGGCAATCCACCTTTTTCCTCACCATTTAGAATTGTAGTTGGTGCTTTAGGAGGCGACATGCTCTCAACCTCCCCAAACAAAATCTGAATCGAGAAGTTCAACTTAATGAGATAAGCTGGAATCTACCACAACACACACACACACACACATACAGATTTATATTAAAAGAAAAAAATGATACACACCTCAGCTCGAAAGCCCTTTGGATACCTTTCTTTTGAACCCCAAAGAATATCCAAATTTTCAGAGTTGAGCATCAATATGTTGGATCGGATAAATGCTGTATTAAACATGACGCGAAACATCATAACTTCCCTTTCTGGATCCAAGTCCAAATGCAGACACTCCAATACAACATCACCTTTCACCAAACACTGAATGTCAATTTTAATCACATCACAATCTGCCTGCACAGAGAGAAAATAAAAATGAGTACAAACTGAAGATAGAACAGTATAGAATGGTGGTAAAAAACAATAAACCTTATTACCTGGCGATAATGGCGAAGAGCACCCTTCTTCTTTTTGGACATGGAAAAGAGCATCTGTGTTGAAAGACCACTCTTGGTTTGGAGATCCCTACCAAAAATACGGATGATTGGCCTGCATCCGTTCTCAGAGTCAAAACCGGGAATGGCACGAAGAATCACACAGTCTAAAGAGAGGGCTCGTTCAGGAGGGGGCCATTCTGTAACGATATTCCTTCTGGATACATATTGAAGGTAACGAAGGTGAGATGGGAAAGGGTTGAGGGGCGAAAAGAGCTGTAAGAAGCCTTTAGGAGCCTCACGATGCACGGCTTCAAGAGTTCTTCGCTCACCACTATGCAACTTGTTAAAAATCAAGAAGCTGGATAAAAGGAAGGCCAAAAGGGGCCAACCCCCTCTCTCGCAATGGAGGAGGATGACATTCTGATGATTACCAAGGGAAAGCCAAGTTTCAGAAACACGAAGGAAATGTTGAATCAAGGACAACGGGAGGAGAGGGCAACCCTCGTACTGGCGCGGATAGTCGATTACGGTAACATCGTATTGGCATAGAATATGAGCAAAGGGGCTGCGTTTCTCGCCCTCACCAAAATTGAAGGCGAGAAAGGATGAGTCAGGGAATGCTTCATACAACTCGGTTATGGTTTCATGGAGATAAACTTGGTACATTCCATCAGGCAAAACTTCAGTGGAAAAGCAAGAATCGAACACTGCAAGCATATAAGTTGAACACAACAGAAACATGTGAGACAGATGTAACAACTCAACATGGGATACGGGGCATCATTAGATAGGGATACATAGAGAACTGGAGGGGACGACATTACCATACACTCTATCAACGAATTCAAGCAAGCCATCTGGTGGGCGTCTGTAGAAGAATCTACTTAGGAGAGACATTTCGCTGAGGAAAAAACAATTTAATAAATTCAACAAATTATAAGAATAAATATATCTCAAACAATTAAAATCAACACCGTTTGCAGCAAATACCAATGAAGGGAGAGAATGAGAGATGCACCTGAGCAAGACGAAGAGCAGCAACAACAAAGTGTTTCGGCTAGATTGGAGCTCCCGCGCTGCGATTACTGCTTCTACCTTCCAATTTCATTCTCTATTTTGAATTATCAAATCTCAACTCACAATTTCCAATCCTCACTCCTCAGAAGCTGTGCCGCGCCGAGCAATGCCATATTCTTGTCTCTCGGGCCCATACTACCGATAGAGCCCAGTAGCCCGAAACGCCATCTGATTTCAAAATTCAAAACAAACTGAGAGCCGAAACTAAAACCACCAATTTTTAGTTCCCTTTTTTCCTCCCCTTCGAATTCTCATACTCTATTTAATATTTATATCCCGGTCACAGTTAATTAAAACCCGAGGGAGTATAACATTCGGATAAACCCCATTTTAACACATAACAACACCTTCAATTATTTAATTCAACAAACAACACTCTATATTCTTTTTCTCAACACTTGTGACCTTCGACCTTCGGTCTAATTCTTTCGCTGAAATGGTGACGTCGTCGTTAATATCGAATAAAAAACTATTTCTTACACACAAAAGTGAGCCAAAATCATTTTTAATTTTAATAAATTAAAATTATTAAAATTTAGATTTTTCCCTAACTTTAAAGATGAGAATTTACTATGAAATGATTTCACCCTATTTATAGAGTTAAATTGAATTCAATTTTAACGAAAATTTGAATCCAAACCGAGTGTAAAATTTTTTATATATAAATAATTAATCAAACATCAATATTCTTTTAAAAAAAGGAAAAATTAAATCATCCTCCAATTTTTTTTATCACTTCTCAGTCGGACCCTAACTTAAGGTCCTTTTCAAATTGGCCCTTAAATTTTTTACTTCGTTACTCATGTTGCCCACCAACTTATCCATTGTTAGTCAATTAGACTCCCTACACTAACACTGTTAAAAAATTACCGTTAGTCATATTCTCCCCGTTTAAAAAAAATATTATTAAAAAATTTAAAATAAATAAAATAAAATAATAGAATAAAATGGAAAGTTAATTTTTTTTCATAACTAACCTAACTATCCCCAATTACGAAGTTACTAATAATCTACCAAATAAAAGTATATGTATATTATTATACTAAATTACAATTATGTAAAACTAATTTTTTTTCTTAGAAATTATATATTTAAAAGAACTGCTGAATTAGGCGACCCATATTTTTCCAGAAAAACCAAAAAAATTTAATTTGGAATAATAATAATATTTAAGTAAACTAAATATAAACAAATTAAAACAATACAAAAGAAAAAATACATGTATTATTTTTAGATATATTAACCATATTTTTTCTAAGAAATAAATAAATATATAATTTTCAATTTTACATAATTTTAATTTAATATAATAAAGTACATATACTTTTATTTAGTAGATTATAGAGTTAGTTTGCAACCTCGATTAATTTTCTTTCAGTTAATATATGTAGAGTTAGTTCTCTTGTTTCGTACTTAATTAGTTATCATGTAGTTAAATATATATTCGATTAACTTTCCATTCTATTCAAATATTTAAATTTTAAAAAAAAATTAAAAAATTTTATATATTTTTTAAAAACGACATCATTTTTTGGAAGAAAATATGACTAACGGTAATTTTTTAACGGGGTTAGTACAAAGTTGGGGGTACGGGGTTTAATTGACTAATGGTGGATAAGTTGAGAACCAACGTGAGTAGACCTAGGCATGGGCCGGCCCGACCCCAGCCTAGTTTGACCTACCTTGGTGGGCTAGGGCTTCGAGTTTGAAGCCTAAGCCTGACTCAAATAGCATATTTAGGCCCGCCGATACTAAATTTATGATAAAATAATTTCACCACGTGTGTATTTTAGAATTTGTGCATTATAAATTAGTTGGAAATTGATTGAAAAAGGAAAAAAAATAATGCACAACTACTAACAATACTCACCAAATTTTAAAAAAGTAGAAGTATGTAATGAATTTTTACTCGATAAAAAAAAATATGATAAGGAGAAGATACGAAAAATGGATGTAATATTATGTTCTTCCTTTTCTTATTTTCTTTTCTAAAAAAAAATGAAAAAAAAAATTATTTTTTTTCCTAATTAATTATAAAATTAGGCCGCGAGCCCACACATGCCTATTCTTGCCCGGCCCGACTCGGGCTTAGGTTTAGAGATTTGTTGCTTAGGCCTGACCATGGGGTAAAAAGTCTGGCTCGATTCGACCCGGTCTACACTCATGTCTCGTGAGTAAAAGAGCATGGGAGCCAATTTGAAAAGGGTTTAAGTTAGGGTATGATTTAAACGTGATAAGAAAAGTTAGAGAGCTAATTTAACTTTTTTTCAGAAAAAAAAAACCGTGAGGCTTGAGCATGTGCGACCAGCGGATGGCGGCCACGTGGAATACAGCGGAAACGAATATCTTATGCGATGCATTGCAGAGACACGCGAGAATGGGGAGCAGTGACAGTGATTGATTGACAGCAAATATAAATTGTAATCACGTTCACAGTTGATGATATCGTTGGGTTTTTGTTTCTGGCTTTTGACAAGTTGTATTCCGAAAAAGATACGAAACGGAGAATGGGTTTGAAGGTAAGAATAAGCCTTTGGTCTAGCTTCTTCTTTTAGCATTTTTATTTTTCTACTATATATTTTTATTTTTTAGTACATTTTGTATTCCGAATTAGTTTCTTGTTCTTGTTGTTTTTGTTTGGTTTGGTTTGGTTTGACTCTTTTGCTTAGTAGGGAGAGGTTAGATCTATCTGAGCATGGAGTGAATGTGGTCAGGTCAGGTCAGGTCAGATCAGATCTGATCTGATTTACAGAAGTAGTTGTCAATGCTTTTGGTGCACTGTTGATTTGGGATTGGGGAGATTTTCGTGCAATTTGATTTGGGTTTTGTGATCTGATGGTTTGGCAATTGGCATGGCAGGAGGAATTTGAGGAGTACGCTGAGAAAGCCAAGAGCCTTCCAGCAGATACCACAAACGAGAGCAAACTGATTCTCTACGGCCTCTACAAGCAAGCAACGGAAGGACCAGTGACCACTAGTGAGTAGTACCTTAACCTTTTTCTTGTGCTCTCTTGGGTTTTGGTGTTCATCAACTTTTTTTGCTCAATTGGATCATTTTAGATCTTCAGTCTCTCTCGCTAATTGCTACTATCTAGCTAATAATACATGGCAACTCATCTCTTGGTTCGCTTCGACATAAAAAGAACTTCAAAGTATAACTGCTACTAGTTTTTATTTTTACTTAGCAAGTTCCAGAGAGTGATTAGATTGGAGTAGGTGAAATTTGGGCGGATTCGAGTTGAGTGGAAGTTTACTTGTTTCGGTGCAGGCCGACCTGGAGTGTTCAACATGAGGGACAGATACAAGTGGGATGCGTGGAAGGCTGTTGAAGGGAAATCAAAGGAGGAAGCCATGAGTGATTACATTGCCAAGGTTAAAGAGTTGCAGGAACAAGCTGCTGCCGCGTCTGCGTAGGGGAAGGTGATGGTAGAGAGCCCTACTGTGTCTGTGGTGTATCTTTGCTGCTTCTCCATTTCACTTCACTTCCTTTTCTTTAACAACTTTGTTGGAATCATTGAGAATTTGGTGTTCCTAGCTAAGTTATGTGGTGCTGCTGGGGCAGATTTCGTATTCTTGTTATTATGAAGCTTTGAAGTTGGGTGATAATTTATAATAATGACCGTCTGAGTTTGAGAGTTTTAGATGTTCTAATAATATGTAAGGAGACTATGAATGTATGACAAAAATAAAACCAGAATACGCCGTCATTCGAGCAGTGCAAACTGCAATATCATGTCAGCAAAGCATCATTCAAAACCAAAACTTGATTGATGATGAAGCGGAATGTTTGTGAGAACGTGAAAGATGAACAAGCTAATATTGTGGCCTAATCCTAATGTCATAACTTCTATTTCTAGCTTCATCTCATCTCGAACTTAATGCAAGAGCCTAATGGGTCATCAACGCTTCACATGAAGTTAGGAAAAATAAGCAAATCCCATGTCCAAATTGGAACAGTTGAAGAACCAACCATGTAGCTTTGTTTTGACTAGTATAACTTGAGCAAGGAATACGTCTCCAAGGAAATGAGATGAATTCAAGGAATACGTCTCCATGACATGCTAAATTCATACTTCAGGTTTACTTACATCAGTATATTTACGGGAAAGAAACACTAACAGACACATAGTTCTGGTTAGGTCACTATCCGATGATAGCAGGTTAGGACATCTTATTGAACAAAAGGATATCTAGAAATGTAATACTCCCTAGCTCGAGAAGCACCGTCTCTGGACAGAATCCCTTCAAGATCCCCAATAATTCTCGCCAGCCATATTTCCAAGTTTCTCTGAACTTCTTTTAAGTTGTTTCTAATGGAATCAAAGCAACGTCTCATGTTGAGTTTGGCTTGGCTCCCCAGCTCATCCCCATAGCAACTCTTCCCAATGTCAGTCTGCAACGCAACCAGTTTCTGTCCAGTTTCGGATGCACGCTGCTGAAGTCGAAACGCTTCCAGCAAAAACTCTGTTTGTCTTTGAGTACGAAAGTCTGGACTCAGTGTAGGTTCACAGGGATCACTAGCTTGCTGGTAAACCAGAGAAGTTTTAAACAATATATTCCATAATGAATCTGGCAACCTTGAAAAAAATATTCTGACGCTTAAGAGGAACACAAGACAAAACTTGAAGGACAGTACTTAGTGTGCGAGCTCATAGAGGGAGAGAGTGGTGAGAGAGGAGTTAACATCAACGGAACAAAAAATCTGCCTTTGATCCTTAAATGGGAACTTCACAAACAATTTTGCGTGCAACTAGGGAATTCTCTAATTTCAATGGTGCAGTCAAGGGGAAAAGATGATTGAGATATACTGTTCAGTTTGCCATATACTGTTTCTCAAATTAAATCCTCCAACCACAAACCCTCAATAAACTAAGAAACATCAGGGTCAGAGGGAAGTGTAATTGTTGAATTTACAAATGCACGAAGGATCAAGTTAATGTAGCACTATATGCCACAACAACAAACCTCTCCCAGTAATCATAAGAGAGTTAAAGGATTTCTTCAAATACGAAATGTCCATTAATAGATCTCACAGTTTCTCTCTTATTGCACTAAGTTTTGATCAGCTTAGTTCACTGTAGGACCATGCATGTTTAGCATTCCTAAGGGTAGTCATTTACTTTGTTAAGCTAGAGGGACAAATGTTTTCATTTTCTTCACAAAATGCCCAGGTGTAAATGAGTATCTAAACCAGCTATAGTAGGCCATCATCCTTGAGCCCGAGTTTCCTAAATAATCTCGAGGATGAAGAAACCAAGTAGCTTGTGTGCATATTTGAGGAAGAAAGTTGTCACGCTAAGTTCTAGCTTCCAAGTTCTAAAAGCTCTAAAGGAGGAAAAAGGAAAAACACCACAAGTCTAAAGAGGAAACAAGCAATTATACACATTAATTACCATTCTTCTGCATAGATCATCAATCTTCTCTGCAAGAGCTTGGTATCTCTTTGTCTGCTTCCTCATCAGAGATGGAACCTTTGGGAGATTAGTTTTGGCCACCTTTTCCAGATTGAGGAGTTCCTCTTCAAGTAACTTTAACTTAGAGGAAACACCTGTTGAATCACCATCAACCTTCCACGGGGATTCCCTTCTGAACAGAAATAGTCACCTTTTTATTAGCAATAGCACTTCAGTAACATTATATGTACTAGAAGAAAGAACATTTTTTTAGAATACCTTGCTACAAAATGTTTCATGTGATAGAGCGGTTGAAGGGAATGATACTGTACATCCTGCAACAAAAAGCCGAAAGTGAAAACCTTCAGGGCTAAAACACTTCAAATTCAAACAAGTTGGAAAACAAAATTGGGTGATTCTCATTTCTTCGGTAGTCCCTTGCAACCTTCACAAAGACAAAAGGCTCGAGAAATGTTGCAATGTGAAGAAAAAAAGAGTTGAGTAAGTATGAAATAGTGGGAGAACAAACAAATTATGTGGGTAAAAAGTTATGCAGGAGATGTGATGATACCTTAAACCAACAAGAATTTCAACTAACAGGCAAAGATGTTTGTTCATAGGCACAGAGTTAAAAGTTGAAAGCAAAGCTAATAGCTTCTTAAGCAGTCAGGAACGTGAACTAAAAGAGGGAAATTTTATCTCATAAACTCAAAAAATTGTTGCAAAAAGCAGATGGTATGTGTATATGGTTAGTGATTGGGAATTTGGGATCTGTACCTGTTGTTGGTAAGCAGAGGAGGCCTCCTCCTGAGGGTGTTGGTGCTGGTGCTGGTACTGGTAAGAGAAACGCTCCTCCTCGTCCACCATACTTGCCCGGGACATAAACCCAATCATCTCCTCTCTTTCCCCAACATCCCTCTCCAAATCTTGAACTCTACCTTGCCAATCTTCTCGCTCGCTCTCCAATTCTTCAACTTTTGCCCTCAGAGACGCCACCTCCTCGCTGGCTGCGTCCATTTGTTGCAGCAGCCGCTTCTCCTCCGCCTGCCACGCGTTCCGGTGGCTGGCAAAGATCTCCACCACCCTTGCGTTGGCCTTGGAGTCCTCTTTCCTTCTGGATTTCATTTGCTTCAGCTGCTCTTCTGCGTGGAACAACCGCTCAGATAGGTCTCTCACCTGTGACTGCAGCTTCGGTACCAGAGAGAGGGCGTTGTCCGGTAGGAGTGCCACCAAAAGGGAGAAGCTTAGCCCCAAGTATCGCCGCAACACCTCCTTCTCTTCTTCTACTGCTACTTCTACTTCTACTTCTACTTCCTCACCTGCCATTGTTGTGCTCATTTGGGTTTTGGTTGTTGGTCGATCGGTTTTCTTTGCTATTCTAGTTCTAACAAGTAGCAGGCGATTCGATTCAAGTGTAGACTACTAGTACGTACGACTCCCACTGTTAGATTACTGTGATGAGAAACACCGAACCACTGATATGAGTCTATGATATGACTAATTTGTGCTCTTTTGTTTGGGAAGCGAAAGACTGTTGTAAAAAAGGGAAACTCCTTTTGGCCCAATCTCTCTCAAAAAGCGCTTGCTTGAGTTGACCGTCGGTTCTTAATACTCCCTCCGTCATCTTAAGAGTGACGCGGGCCCACTCATCTCGTTTATTAAGAAACCTGACTCTTGATTGTGCAGCCCAGCTTTTTGGCGTTCTTGTCTGTGGGCCAGCACTCGGCAACGGCTACATTTCGCCTCCAAGCTGGCCCAAATTCAAATCCAGCCCCCAGCTTCCACATCACGCTTCATCGCGGCCCTTTATATCCCAGCCCATCCAACGACGGTAATAAATCAGAGAAGCATTCCAAAGCGTACCCCAACACCATTTCTCATCAAATCGAAGCAAACCCTAGCCCGCGAAAATTTCCCCCAAAATTTTAGCCAAAATTTTGGGGGAAGTTTGCATCCCGCCATCCGCATATCTCAATCTGTGTTTTGAATTCGAAAATGGGTTTCAAATTTCTGTCCCCGTCGTACAACAGTCAACTCAATTTGATCATCGATGATCTCCTTCAACCAAAACTAGACCCTCTGCAATGGTTATTCCAATATTTGATCTTAATTCAGAGCCATTTAGTCCTCAATCCCCGCCGATCAACTCCCCTGGTCTTGACGATTTTGAATCAAATGTCGATACCTTTATCGGAACAAACCCCGCACATCAGAATGGTGAAGAGGAGGTTGATGAAGCTATCGACATCACCGAGGTTCCTCCAGGTTAATAATTCCATCTCACTTCCATTGATCACTTGCAATGTCAATGTTTATATTAATTCTTGTCTTTGTTGAATTTTCTCAGTATCGGTTGGATACAAAAATCTGACCAGTGCGCAAAGATTGGATGCATATCATAGCCTCCTGGAAAGAATGGAGAATTACAATTTGAAGAAAGGAGCAACCAGGGCGGTGGCGGAGAGGTTTGGTGTTGGAATTAGAACAATTCAGAGGTTGTGGAAACGTGCAAGGGATTCTGGTCAGCACAACGTCGCCAATTTAAAAGATCGAAATTGTGGGAGGAAAAGAATAGAAGTTGATTTGGACAGGATTAGATACATTCCTCTATCACAGAGGACCTCCATTAGAAGCCTTGCGGATGCTCTCAGTATGTCCAGGCATTGGGTTTTTCAAAAGTTGAGAGAGGGATCAATCAGACGCCACACGAATGCTATCAAACCGTCTCTCACCCAGGAAAATCAAATCACTAGACTGAAGCATTGCCTGGAAAATCTGGAGCCAACCACAGTAGCTTCCTCTCCAACTTTCAAGAAGATGGAGAACATAGTCCATATTGACGAGAAATGGTTCTTCTTGAGCAAGCGATCACAGAGATATTACCTCCTCCAAGACGAAGATGAACCAGTAAGATCAATCAAGAACTCTAATTATATTCCTAAAGTTATGTTTTTAGTTGCGGTAGCCAGACCTAGATATGACCCGACTGGTGTTTGTATTTTTGATGGGAAAATTGGTGTTTTTCCATTAGTTGAATGTGTAGCAGCCATTAGATCGAGTCAAAACAGGCCGCGGGGTACTTTAGACATAAAACCAATTACTAACATCACTAGAGATGTTATGAGGGAGTTCATGATAGGGAAAGTTCTGCTTGCCATTGCCAATAAATGGCCTGCTCATTGCATAATGGAGAGGATTCTCATTCAACAAGACAATGCCAAGACTCATATACACCCTGATGATGTTGAATTTCATTTGGCAGTTGAGGGATGTGGACTAAATATCTCTCTTGTCAATCAACCTCCAAATTCTCCAGATTTGAATGTGTTGGACTTAGGATTTTTTTAGAGCGATTCAATCTCTCCAGAGTAAAGAGTGTGCTAAGTCCATAGTTGATTTGATGGCGACTGTGGAAAATGCTTACCAGTTATTCTCAGTGAAGGAGAGCAACTATATTTTCTTGACCTTGCAGACGTGTATGCAAGAAGTGTTAAAATGTGATGGAAGAAACACCTACAAGATACCTCACATTAAGAAGAGAAAACTTGAAAGATTAAACCTGTTACCTACTGCAATCCGGTGCAGTACAGAGGTGTGCAGAAACGCAGTGGCACTTGTATATACATAGATCCAAAAAACGGTGAGTTCTCTTACTATGGTCTCTATGTTTGCATATCCTCTGTCTTTTTGTATAAACCTTTGAATGGTCTCTACATTTGCATATGTGCAGGGCATTTATCCTGTTGCTTGTGCTTCTTTGTCTGTTTTGGGTACCCCTGTCCAGCCAACCAGAAATGGTGATGATGTACATGCTTGTGGATAATGCGTTGACAGTGCAGCTTGCAAGTTTTTGGGTCATCGTTGCACCTTTTGTAAACTAAGCTAGATATGGTACATTTTGTTGTGTAAATAGTTATACCTTTTGTCAGCAAATGTGTTTGCAATGTAAAGTTCTCGATGAAGTAATGAATGGAAGGTTTGGGGACTTTGGTGTATGAAAACAGAGGAGTTTATGAAAACAGAGGATATGCATATCATCTTGTTTGCATTAACTGTGTGTATTGCAGAAGCATTTTGTTTAAAAGATTGGTGTATCAAAATAGAGAATATGCAAATCATGTGAACAACCTACTTATCAAAAACAAGATCAAGAAAAACTAAGGACAGAATCAACATCTTCACAACCTCTTGAACAACATCATCTTAACAAACCACTTTCCATTCAAACACATAGAACATCAACCATTAAAGGTTATAAGAAGACACATAAACTAACTACAGATGGGAATTGGGAACCGAACACTAGAATACAACATTAATCTACTCATTCGTTGGAATCCCGGGAATCCTATTAGCAGCGAAGTTAAGCTCAGCCGCTGCCTCGTTGACAGCTTCCAAAGCCATCCTGAGGGTTGCAACCTTATGCTCCAGCTTCGCAACAGCACCGGTGAGGTGAAACATCAAATCACTGAAGGAGTACACGATATTGAAGGCCTGGTAGTCATCGGCATTCACAGCTTCCTTTCGGATATGCAGGTCGTCCAGAATCTCCTCCAGAGTCTCAATGTCGGCATCTGTCTGTAGCGCCTTGTGCTCGATGAGGCCAACATCATTTGTGAGGTTGTCACTGACTGCAGTCACTTGGGCCAGCATCTCTCTCTTCTCGTTGCGGTTCATGATGGTAACTGGGTTAGAAAAGAGATCTGTTAAATACAAGAAAAATTGAATATGAGATCAAAGTAGCAGTTTAAAGCAAGGAGACGAGAGAAGGTGATGTAGAAATACAGGGGATGGTGTATGTGTTTTAAAGATAAATAGGGTAAACGTGTCTCCCAACCGGTGCGCCTGTAAGTGGAATCAAAATCAATTAGACCATTCACCAAGATCAGCTGCCATATTTAATTTCGATTTCAAAATAAATATGCTGGAAAAAGAAAAGGTAACGTATCCTTCTTGACTTGTTTTGTCACTCTGGCCCGTAAATAGGGAAGGAATACAATCAGCTTTACACAGACCGATTGACTACACAATACCAGTTGAACACAACTTCCCACCTATTCTGATTCCACAACCGCATCCACACCCAACCACGACCCTTCATTGAATCCCCTCAATGTTTATCAACAACTGAGATCCGCATCTATAAAGAGCAACCATATTCACTAACCAACCACACCATAAAATACTTTCTAACTTCTTCTGTTTCTAACATCCATCTTCAATCAAAACGAAGATCAAAACCATGGATCCACGTGCTGCACAAAACTTACTAGATATAGCAGGCCTTGCTGGAACTGCCCTACACAAGGATGTCATTTCTGTGGAGAGCATGCTGCTCTCCACAGAGCACCAAATTGAACATTGGCAAGAGGTCCGCCACCGGCTCAAGGATATCAGGACCTCTGTGCTCTACCAATATGATAAGGGCGGCATGGATGCAGAGGAGTTCATCAGGACCATGGGCGACGCCCTCACTCCAGTGTCGAAAACCATTTGCAGGTTGGAGGCCAAGAGGGACTGTTTGAGGATGTGCCTCAACCAAATGCATGCTGCGGTGAGGTCATCCAACAAGTTTGCCAACAAGGTTCCTGCAATTCCCAAGACGGATTGAAAACTTATGTAACTCTTGCTGATTTTAAATAAATATTAGCCGTTTTAATATTCATATTGCACAATTTACATACTCCGCATTTACAGAGAAATCCCTATATTGGAAATTCTGGCAACATAAATCCAGAATTTCCACAAGTCACAAAACATTGCCTGTAAAACGGGATTTCATAACCCAACATACTGCGAAAAAAATGCTATCTAATGGTAATCTGGAAGAAGGATCCGCAACATGAGGATGAATTCCCTCTCGTCAACACCATCTGTAAATTTCCAGCGACCAGCAGCTGGCAGTTTATTCAAGTCAAAATCTCTTTCTTCATGGACCTCAGATTTGGCCATTTCATGATTTTCTTCTTGACCCCCACCAGGGGGTATTTCATTCAAATCAAAACACCTATGTTCCTTATCTCTCGGCGAAAGAGGGGGAGTGTTTTCCGTCAAGGGGATTTCATTTAAATCAAAGTCGAAAGGGGGTTTTACGTTCCTTACCTCGTTGACATTGTTTGAAACGTCAATAACCAGTGTCTCTTCCTCTCTCAAATTCAACCGCGAGCTCTCTTCTTGTCCACCCACATCCTCAATCAAGCTTTCTTTCTCCTCTTTCTCATAGGTGTCTTCAACGACTTCATCGGATATGGCCCTCTCATCGTCACCAACCATTTGTTCATCGTCAACAACGACAGAATCAGGCACAAACATATTTCCAGATTTATCAAACTGGATACAGCTGTCATATTGTGAATCATCAAAATAAAGCCCCTCCATTTAACACTAATCTCATCTAACAAGGTGTTGAAGAAGAAGTGAGAGAGAGAGAAGTGGGAGAAGGTTGGAAATGAAAAGCCTGATGAGTCTGTTCTACAACAGGGATGAAAAAGATTATTGTCGCGCGCTTGGACTGGGTTCAAAATTTCGTCTCCCTCCAACCCCCAAACGACCTGTACTTTTATTAACGAACGACATGTCGTTCGAGGGGCAAAATTGTCAAACCGTACCCAAGGACGGCACGCCACACGAAGGCGTCACTCTTTTCCGGACTTTGGAATTAACCCTTCGCGCGTCACTCTTAAGATGACGGAGGGAGTAATACACTCCTTTTTGAGTAATACTATGATATGGTTTTTAACTTTTTTATATACTAGAAATGAAAGAAAAATAGAGATACCATAATTATTGTTTGTTGTACATATAATAGTATTTAGTATTATTGTATACAATATTGAAATTATAATATGATACTCAATAGGAGTACTAAATATATTTTACCGAAATATTGCGGTATCAATCGATGAATCCACTAAAGAAAATAAACAAAGAAGGAGAATCTAATTCTTATTCTTGATAATTTTTACATGATTATCTTTATTCAAATTATATTTTAGGTAACTTAAAAACTTTTTTTTTATTAGTTATAGTATTAATATTTATTACAATATCAATAATCGAACCCGTGACCTATATTATAAAGATGATATGTACTAATTAGTTGAACTACAACCTCATGTGTTATAACTTAAAAACTTTTGGTCTGCTCAATTAAATAATTTACTTTAATACAGTTTATGATTGATAACTTCAAATTCTTTCATTTGCATTTATATAATTAATTCATAATTTATGATATAAGTTGTGGATTCCGACAGAACATCCTTTCCTCCCTATTCGAAATAACAGCACACCAACGCATGTGAAATGGGTGCAGCAACTCATAGATCACTCCCAACACTGCTGGAATGCCACGCGGATGTGATCTTGTTCGTCTGGCTCTAAAAAGGGCGACTCTTTCAAATTAATATTATGTTATGTACGTCATCCCTAGAGTTGCCTCCAATCCATCATTGGATAGCAGCTGGTTCTGTTCATTTTGTAACTTCTTGATTGTGCAGGGTAGTTTCCTGAATGATGATTACTGATTTCCGAAAAAACAAAAAACAAAAAACAAAAACAAAAAATTGCATCAAATCATTCCAAGGCTGACTGCATAGTATCAGTATGGGTGCCAATATCCTTGGTGCAATTGATAAAATGGCAACAAGCACGCAGTCATTTACATACATATAACAACAACTTTAAAGTCACAGACTGAGAGTAGTAGAACTTATTTTTGTTCAAATATTTGCACTTTTGCATAGGCCAAAGCAGAAACAATCAAACTGGCTTCTCTTTTGGATGTTTGGAGGCATAATGATCACCAAGTTGATTAGCATTCGCTAACAGTACCTGAAATCCAAAAAGAAAGAAACTCAAACTCATCGTTGATGTTGATAAAGATAATCAATCCCCTCTTCAGACTCCAGCATTGCAAATTAACCACAAGATGCACCACCCAACACCCTGAATCTATAGAAAGAGGCATTTGAAACACACAGAAATAACAAAACTAGTTCTTTCTGCCATGTTTAAAATAATGAGTCGATACTCGATAGTTCTTTCTTCTCTTTTCTTTTCTTTCTGAAGCATTCAAAACCTTAACCATTTGTATCAGAAACAATCTTTACATTAACAACAACAATGCCACAATAATGATTTCCTCTCAAGTATTCCAATATTCAAGAAAAAGAATGTAAATACAAACAATGAAGGGTAAGCTGTAATGAAAACAAAAACCAACAGAAATGTTTTTAATGATAAAAATCAAGTTCTTAAAATGCAGAGAGTTAGTGGATTTCCATAATATGATATTCCAAGGCATATTTACAGACAAAAGCCCTAGGTATTGTTAGCATACACGTGGTCTCCTCATCTTGACAGAGTACCTATTGCTCTTTTACATTCAACCAACACGACCTTTGCACAATGCTCTGAATAATAATTGAAAAGGCACAAGTAAAACCCAGGATGATGAGAGTGGAAGTTTCTTAAGACGAGTCAGTTTCCACATGAGCTATAACTAATAATAGTGGGCAGTTTGTTTGACTGTATATTCTCACTTCAACTTGGGATGGGATAAGTTCTTGCAAGAGCTATAGTCATAGTGGGAAGTTTGTTTGACTGTATCTTTCATGAGCTAACACAATGTTTCATGCTTCATTCATCCGTTTTCTCTTATCAGTTTTCTCTTATCAGAAAGCACGAGGAACATTGTCAATTTCATTCACTACATCAAATCTGAAAACATGAGAGCGTTTTTTCCTCTCTTGCATAGATATGTCATATGTTTATCAAAACAGGTGAATTAGGATATTTTATTATGTTTCTGTTGGTTTTCAGTACAAATTGCAAGAAACAGAGGGAGGAAATACAGCATTTCTGGCAAAAATCCATGAGACCATATCTAATACCCAGTGACTGATGGACCAAAACAAGAAACAATAACAGTACAGATCGATAGATTGATGGATTGATGGATCTGAGAATAAGAATGGGACTACCTTGCAGATTGGGCAGCTGACTTTGAGAGCAACGGCTCTGGCCTCAAGCTGCGAACCCTTGGCCTTCGAGTTCTTCTCTGCATTCTTCTTCTGCGCTTCAATCTTCTGCTTTCCTCGAGTCATCTTCTTCGCCCCTTTCTCCCTCTCCCTCTCCCTCTCCCTCAGTCGCACGCACCCCTCAAATCTTAACGCAACCCTGCTCAAATATAATAGTATAATATTCATAAATAACATAAACATAATATTTTCCCTTTTATTTTCTTCTTTCTTCCACTTTTTCTTTTCTTTTTTACCAAAAAAAAACCCTACCATAAATTTTAGGTACAATAGGATTCTCATATCACTTGAATTTTTTTATGGGACATTTTTCAATTATATTTTGATTTTCTAGAATTTTTAATCCATAAAATTTTAAAAATATTTAATCTTTTCATGTTGTTTTATAATTTAATTTTTAATATTATTATTTTCTTTGATTTAAATATATTTAATATCAATGTGCAAATGGGCTCTTTGTAGCATAACATTTTTACATTTATATATTTTTTCACTTAAAGTCAAAAATCGGATAGTAACAATTAGAAAAAGAGAGAAAGTAGACTTATTATAAGGTACTTTAGCTCTTACATTTGTACGAGATTCTCAGTTAATTCCAATGTTTATTAAACTTTAAATTGTTCTTTTGATATTTTCTGATTTTCTGTGTACTCTTATTTAGAATTTAAAATAAATATGGAGCCTATTATAATACCACTATTATGGTGTTGAGATAATACTGGCTCATCAATTAGTAAAAATATTAATATCTCTAATATTTTATTTTAAATTCATTTGATAATTAAACAAAAGTGAAATATAACCCTAATAAAAGAAAGAATAAGATCCTAAATATTATTTTATATTCTGATGTGACAATAAAAGATCCAGTACCGTTTTCCATATAAGATCCGACATTTAAGAAACCCAAAGTTTGGATGTATTTTTTTTTTCTCATCCAGCATCAAATACATTACCGTCAGTCAGCACCATTAAGCTCCAATATTCATCCCATGCTTAACAAGTCAGTCAGCACCTTGTTTTAGAAAAAAGAAAAATCCATCTTTTATTCAGCAAATAGTTTTGAACTTAGTACATAAATCATAAATAATACAATCAATTTTATTTTGTATTTATTTTTTTCTTTATTAGAAAACAAAATCGTGTACCAAATCAATTTTTCATAGTTGTCCTACCATATTAATATGTGTTACTGTCACATTTTAACGATAGGATGATGTCAGATTTTAATATAAATCTGTGTACCAACCAATTTCTCATAGTGGTTTTGTTTTAGAAAAAAGGAAAATCCATCTTTTATTCAGCAATATTCCAAGCAACTGGTAGTAGTATAATACTAAAAAGGGGAAGGAAAAGAAGAAAGTAAATGTGAATGAGCGCATGTGGCAGATGACCCCACTCTTTTATATGTTTCCTATATTTTAAGTAATGGTTTGCTACTTCACCTTTAGTTTTTCTATATTACTAAATTAAAAGTAACAATATAACTATATTGTTTTAATATATTGTTATTATATAGTTACTTAACTACATTGTTACAATATATATATATATATATATATATATATATATATATATATAAACAAAGGAAGTTATATATAAGTTAGGTAACTTTTCTTGTATATAAGTTATAAGTCAAGTAACTTTTATATACAAGGTTTTGCTAACCTTGTGGGCAGGTTAGCATTGTGTCCATTTTGGACACAAATTATCCTTACTTTACATTAATTTTATCAAAACACATAGGGATAAATATGGTAGTTCTAATTATTTCTCTATCTTTTTAATTACCACCACATTAATTAATTAATTTTATCTTTACTTCATCTCTCTCATCCCGATCTCCTCACTTACTTTCTCACTTTTTTCTTCTATTTACTTCCTCACTTAATTAAAACTTGCAATTTTTTTTGAACGTCCATCTTCTTTTACCTGATGTAGCTGTTTGTTTCATACCTGGATTTAGTATCACGTGTTTATTTAATGCTTGAATCCCTTTTGGTAATATGCCTTCTGTTGGAAATTGCAATGAAGCTTCAATTGTTTATCTTTGGATAGTTTGGACCCCTATATATCAATACACACACCATTCTTTTCAATTCCTGCACACACACCATTCTACTTTTCAATTCCTGCATCAGTTAACAATGGCTATCATCTCCGGCAACCATTTTGTGGTGATCAAGCCATCAATTGTTGGTGTTGGTGTTGGTGTGTACTGGTGGTGGTGGGCTTAGCAGCATGGCTCCTCTGCTGCTCAAGAAGAGGAAGAGTGAGTCTGGGGCCACACCAAGCTGCATGATGGCGATGGTGGAAATGGGTCAGATGGCGCTAAAGGGTGGAGAATAGGCAAAGCTCCGCTTAATATGTAAAGTGGAACTATGTTGCAGAGTTTTAGGTCCTCCTTATATGGAACATAAGCATCATTAGGAAAAGAGAAAGTAGGCTTATTATAAGGTACTTTAGCCCTTGCATTTGTACGAGATTCTCAGTTAATTTCAATGTTTATTAAACTTCAAATTATTCCTTTGATATTTTCTGATTTTATGTGTACTCTTATTTAGAATTTAAAATAAATATGGAGCCTATTATAATACCACTATTATGGCGTTGAGATAATACTGGCTCATCAATTAGTAAAAATATTAATATCTCTAATATTTTATTTTAAATTCATTTGATAATTAAACAAAAGTGAAATATAACCCTAATAAAGAAAGAATAAGATCCTAAATATTATTTTATATTGTGATGTGGCAATAAAAGATCTGGTACCGTTTTCCATATAAGATCTGGCATTTAAGAAACCCAAGGTTTGGATGTATTTTTTTTTTCTCATCCAACATCAAATACATTACTGTTAGTCAGCACCATTAAGCTCCAATATTCATCCCATGCTTAACAAGTCAGTCAGCACCTTGTTTTAGAAAAAAAGAAAATCCATCTTTTATTCAGCAAACAGTTTTGAACTTAGTACATAAATCATAAATAATCCAATCAATTTTATTTTGTATTTAAATCTACCATATAGAGTGTTCATAAGAATCTTATAAACATATGTCATAGCTTCATCACCAGATTTCTTGGGATCTAGTCTGCATTTATAGAGATCTGAAATGAAGCCTTCAAAAGGACTGGGCGTCTTCTCAAACAAATAACCTCTAAAAGGAATCACACGGTAACCTAAATCACGTGCAAATTTCAACTCTTTTCTATAAAAGACTCCAATGAATTTACCTGTAGGAAAGATTAATGTATTATGTTTATCCTTATAAGGCAAGAATGGACGTGATATATTAGGAGGACATACAACATAAGCCTCAATAAACCCAAATAAGCTTTCCAAGTCAACGCTCTCCAAATTATTCTTCCAGACAGGTATACCACAAGGCATAGGAGAGTATTTCATAATAAACGGATATAAAGAGTTCACATCATAATAATAAAGATTATACCCTAAGGGCTTATAGACATCAACGTGACCCCCATAATAGCCACGCCTAATAAAAGTATCTTGATTTCGAGTAGGTATACCTATATGAAAGGCATTTTCATCAAAGTAATTCTTTCGAAAGATTTTAATGGCAAGTGATGATAATGTCATCACATCCTCGACATCAACACCGTATTTAGACCAATTAATCTCTTGAGCCTTCAACATCACACCACCTAAGAGACGGATATCTTAGCGAAGATATTCTATCACATCCGCACCATTCAACAGAAGATTAGACACAGACAAAGAATCATGATCAATAGAACCTTTCGATCCTAATTATGGGCATAATGTCCTTGCCAATGTTTCAAGTGTGCCAGGAAGTAATGTTAATGGATCTCTAAACCGTAATAAGAGCTTATCGCCAAGAGACACTTTAAACTCATAAAGCTTATGATTCCTCATCAATGTTTTGATTTTATACTTATTACCATGATCAGCATAATACCTAAGAAGTAAAATCCCATCAAATCGGGGTAAATTATGAAAATAAACAGTTCGAACCCTACCACTCTTTATCACAGTATCTTCCAAATAAGATATAAATTCAAATAACATTCTTTGACTCCTATCTTCAAAGGTCGGATAGAAAGTTGTATGACTTTCACTGAAAAAGGTCATCAATTTCTCATAGTTGTCCTACCATATTAATATGTGTTACTGTCACATTTTAATGATAGGATGATGTCAGATTTTAATATAAATCTGTGTACCAACCAATTTCTCATAGTGGTTTTGTTTTAGAAAAAAGGAAAATTCATCTTTTATTCAGCAATATTCCAAGCAACTGGTAGTAGTATAATACTAAAAAGGGGAAGGAAAAGAAGAAAGTAAATGTGAATGAGCGTATGTGGCAGATGACCTCACTCTTTTATATGTTTCCTATATTTTAAGTAATGGTTTGCTACTTCACCTTTAGTTTTTCTATATTACTAAATTAAAAGTAACAATATAACTATATTGTTTTAATATATTGTTATTATATAGTTACTTAACTACATTGTTACAATATATATATATATATATATAAACAAAAGAAGTTATATATAAGTTAGGTAACTTTTCTTGTATATAAGTTATAAGTCAAGTAACTTTTATATACAAGGTTTTGCTAACCTTGTGGGCAGGTTAGCATTGTGTCCATTTTGGACACAAATTATCCTTACTTTACATTAATTTTATCAAAACACATAGGGATAAATATGGTAGTTCTAATTATTTCTCTATCTTTTTAATTACCACCACATTAATTAATTAATTTTATCTTTACTTCATCTCTCTCATCCCGATCTCCTCACTTACTTTCTCACTTTTTTCTTCTATTTACTTCCTCACTTAATTAAAACTTGCAATTTTTTTTGAACGCCCATCTTCTTTTACCTGATGTAGCTGCTTGTTTCATACCTGGATTTAGTATCACGTGTTTATTTAATGCTTGAATCCCTTTTGGTAATATGCCTTCTGTTGGAAATTGCAATGAAGCTTCAATTGTTTATCTTTGGTTAGTTTTGATGCCTATATATCAATACACACACAATACACACACACCATTCTTTTCAATTTCTGCACACACCATTCTACTTTTCAATTCCTACATTAGTTAACAATGACTATCATCTCCGGCAACCATTTTGTGGTGATCGAGCCTTCAATTGTTGGTGTTGGTGTTGGTGTGTACTGGTGGTGGTGAGCTTAGCAGCATGGCTCCTCTACTGCTCAAGAAGAGGAAGAGTGAGTCTGGGGGCCACACCAAGCTGCATGATGGCGATGGTGGAAATGGGTCAGATGGCACTAGACGGTGGAGAATAGGAAAAACTCTTCTCGCTTAATATAACCATAATAAAGAAAAATTAAGATACTAAATATTATTTTATATTGTGATGTGGCAATAAAAGATCTAGTACCGTTTTCCATATAAGATCTGGCATTTAAGAAACCCAAGGTTTGGATGTATTTTTTTTTTCTCATCCAGCATCAAATACATTACAGCCAGTCAGCACCATTAAGCTCCAATATTCATCCCATGCCTAACAAGTCAGTCAGCACCTTGTTTTAGAAAAAAAGGAAAATCCATCTTTTATTCAGCAAACAGTTTTGAACTTAGTACATAAATCATAAATAATCCAATCAATTTTATTTTGTATTTATTTTTGTCTTTATTAGATGACGAAATCGTGTACCAAATCAATCTCTCATAGTTGTCCTACCATATTAATATGTGTTACTGTCACATTTTAATGATAGGATGATGTCTGATTTTAATATAAATTTGTGTACCAACCAATTTCTCATAGTGGTTTTGTTTTAGAAAAAAGGAATCCATCTTTTATTCAGCAATATTCCAAGCAACTGGTAGTAGTATAATACTAAAAAGGGGAAGGAAAAAAAGAAAGTAAATGTGAATGAGCATATATGGCAGATGACCCCACCCTTTTATATGTTTCCTATATTTTAGGTAATGGTTTGCTACTTCACCTTTAGTTTTTCTATATTACTAAATTAAAAGTAACAATATAACTATATTGTTTCAATATATTGTTATTATATAATTACTTAACTACATTGTTACAATATATATATATATATATATATATATATATATATATATATATATATATAGTTACTTAATATATATTGTTACTTGACTTATAACTTTTATATATATATATATATACCGGTTAGCAGAAAAAAAGTTACCGAGCTGGGTTTTTAGCCCATTGCAACTTTGGTCGAAAGTGTTGAGCAATAATATTAAATCCCATCCAAATTGTGACATGAAAGTTGTCTAAAAGGTTGGGTTTAAAGGAATTTAAATAATTCATGGATATTAAATTATTTCAAATTTATTGAATTATAATGGGTAGCTGTAGCAATGAGATTCGGCTCCTCTAATTATTTCATGGCTAACTGACAATGTAATTGAAAAGAGTGGTGGTAATTGAAAAGAGAATGAAGGAATTGCAGTGTGTGTACTGTGTGTATTGATTTATATGCTCTAAATTATCTAAAATAAACTAATTGAAACTTCATTGGTAATTAATTACCAAAAGGGGTTTGAACGCGTTACTAAATCAGTAAATCCAGGTAATGAAGTTGCAAGTTTTATTTAACCCTAACTGACAATGTAATTGAAAAGAGTGGTGGTAATTGAAAAGAGAATGAAGGAATTGCAGTGTGTGTACTGTGTGTATTGATTTATATGCTCTAAATTATCTAAAATAAACTAATTGAAACTTCATTGGTAATTAATTACCAAAAGGGGTTTGAACGCGTTACTAAATCAGTAAATCCAGGTAATGAAGTTGCAAGTTTTATTTAACCCGCCCAAAAATGAAAATTGAGGGAAAGGGGAGGGGAACCCCTTCCCTTTGAGAAATGTAACAATAGTTTTACCACTGAAGCAAAGCGTCATCTTGATATATGAATATATATAGGTTCTTCATACTCATTTTAGAGCATATATATAATTGATTTATATGCTCTAAATTATCTAAAATAAATTAATTGAAACTTCATTGGTAATTAATTATCAAAAGGGGGTTGAACGCGTTACTAAATCAGTAAATCCAGGTAATGAAGTTGCAAGTTTTATTTAACCAGTTAATTTTTTTTAATATAATTAGTTGAAAACCAAGCCCAGCCTAGCTAAGAAACTGAAAACCAAGCCCAGCCCAGCCCAGAAAATGAAAATTGAGGGAAAGGGGAGGGGAAGGGGATTCCCTTTAAGAAAAGTAACAATAGTTTTACCACTGAAGCAAAGCGTCATCTTGATATATGAATGCGTATATATATATATATATATATATATATATATATATATATATATATATATATATATATATATATGTATAAAACAAAGAAAGTTATATATAAATTAGGTAACTTTTCTTGTATATAAGTTATAAGTCAAGTAACTTTTATATACAGGGTTTTGCTAACCTTGTGGGCAGGTTAGCATTGTGTCCATTTTGGACACAAATTACCCTTACTTTACATTAATTTTATCAAAATACATAGGGATAAATATGGTATTTCTAATTATTTCTCTATCTTTTTAATTACCACCACATTAATTAATTAATTTTATCTTTACTTCATCTCTCTCATCCCGATCTCCTCACTTACTTTCTCACTTTTTTCTTCTATTTACTTCCTCACTTAATTAAAACTTGCAATTTTTTTTGAACGTCCATCTTCCTTTACCTGATGTGGCTATTTATTTCATACCTGGATTTAGTATCACGTGTTTATTTAATTCTTGAATCCCTTTTGGTAATATGCCTTCTGTTGAAAATTGCAATGAAGCTTCAATTGTTTATCTTTGGATAGTTTGGACCCCTATATATCAATACACACACAATATACACGCCATTCTTTTCAATTCCTGCACACACACCATTCTACTTTTCAATTCCTGCATCAGTTAACAATGGCCATTATCTCCAGCAACCATTTTGTGGTGATCAAGCTTTCAATTGTTGGTGTTGGTGTGTACTGGTGGTGGTGGGTTTAGCAGCATGGCTCCTCTGCTGCTCAAGAAGAGGAAGAGTGAGTCTGGGGGCCACACCAAGCTGCATGATGGCGATGGTGGAAATGGGCTAGATGGCGCTAGAGGGTGGAGAATTGGCAAAGCTCTTCTCGCTTAATATGTAAAGTGGAACTATGTTGCAGAGTTTTAGGTCCTCCTTATATGGAACATAAGCATCATTTGGAAAAGAGAGAAAGTAGGCTTATTATAAGGTACTTTTGCCCTTGCATTTGTACGAGATTCTCAGTTAATTCTAATGTTTATTAAACTTTAAATTGTTCCTTTGATATTTTCTGATTTTCTGTGTACTCTTATTTAGAATTTAAAATAAATATGGACCCTATTATAATACCACTATTATGGCGTTGAGATAATACTGGCTCATCAATTAGTAAAAATATTAATATCTCTAATATTTTATTTTAAATTCATTTGATAATTAAACAAAAGTGAAATATAACCCTAATAAAAAAAAGAATAAGATCCTAAATATTATTTTATATTGTGATGTGGCAATAAAAGATTCGGTACCGTTTTTCATATAAGATCTGGCATTTAAGAAACCCAAAGTTTGGATGTATTTTTTTTTTCTCATCTAGCATCAAATACATATATTTTTATATTTTTTAATCTTGTTGAATGATTTTTAAATTATAGGGTTCAAAGTTGAAATTTTGGTAAATTTTTGGTCCACTTAAAACTATTTCAATCATAATTAACTTTGAAATTAGATAAAATGATTTATGTGTCTAATTTAAAAAAAAAATGGTGACTAAATCGTCCCCAAATAAGTTAAACGGCGAAATATGAAACATACCATAAAGGAAGACAAATAAATGTATATGGAAGTTAATTTATGTTAATGGAAGATTGGCTGGTCATAACAAGGCATTAATGACATGCTACGTTTTACTCACCATCTTAAAGTTAAATATTTTAGCATGAATGTTTACGAGGAAAGAAATGAGAATAAAATGGGTTATTTAAGGAGATGGAATGGCATTTTGATTTTCAATTTCAGGCATGGTGTTTTGGTTTTTTATCCTCGTCATTGGATGCGTTTGTGCTTCCCTACACTCACTCTTGAAAGTGATGCGAATGCATGGCAAAAAACTGCCGCCAGGCCCTCCTGCCCTACCCATTCTAGGGAACTTCATATGGCTTCTCAGGTCCTCCAAGAATTTCTCCACCATGGAGCCTGTTCTCCGTCAACTCCGTGCCGAATACGGCCCCATTGTCACACTTTATCTAGGTTCCCGGCCTTCTATCTTTATAACCACCCATGACGTTGCTCATCGGGCCCTTGTGCAAAGTGGCTCTGCTCTAGCCAGCCGCCCACCAGCTCTCGAGACCACCCGTATCTTCTTTAGCGACCAACATACTCTCAGCACCGCACCCTACGGCTCCCTTTGGCGTTTGCTCCGTCACAACTTCATGTCTTTCGCGCACCCTTCCCGCTCTCACTTCTATTCTCCCGGAAGAAGATGGGCACTGCACATACTCAAGGACAAGCTCCTATCAGAAGCAGGGAGAGCAGTGACTGCTGTCTATCATTTCCAATTCTCCTTCTTCTGCCTAACTCTCTACATGTGCTTTGGCCAGAAATTTGAGGAAACATTGATGAGAGAGATTGAAGCAGCTCAGCGTGCTTCCATCTCAAATTTTATCAAGTTCAACGTGTTCAATTTCATGCCAAAGGTGACAAAGATTGTGTTCCACAACTTGTGGAAAGAACTTGTACAGATTCGCCGTAACCAAGAGAATGTCCTCCTCCCTCTTATCAGAGCAAGACAAAGTGAGATCAAACAGCCCAAGGATATGGATAACAAAGAAAGAGATTTGCCCTACATTGATACCCTCCTACTCCTGACTCTCCCATCAGATGATCAAAGGAAGTTCTCAGATGGAGAGTTAGTGAGCTTATGCTCTGAGTTTATTAACGGCGCTACTGATACATCCACCACTACACTCCAATGGGTGATGGCTAACCTAGTTAAGCACCAGGACATACAAGAGAAGCTTCTTCAGGAAATCAACACTGTCGTGAAAGCAGGAGATGAAATCCAAGAGGAGGATTTGAAAAGAATGCCTTACTTGAAGGCTGTCATTTTGGAAACACTTCGGCGACATCCACCTGGCCATTTCATATTGCCTCATGCAGCAGTTGAGGATACAAGGTTTGAGGGTTATGACATACCCAAAAATGCTATGATCAATTTCACTGTGGCAGACATGTCAAGGGACCCAGAGGTGTGGGAAAACCCAATGGAATTTATACCTGAGAGGTTTGTGAGCGATGGAAAAGCTACGGAGTTCGATATAAAAGGTGTCAGAGAGATCAAGATGATGCCGTTTGGTGCAGGAAGGAGAGTTTGCCCTGCTATCAACATGGCAATCCTTCATCAACAATACTTTGTGGCAAACTTGATCAGAGACTTCAAATGGACTACACAAAATGATACGGACATTGATTTGTCAGAGAAACAGGATTTTACCATGGTCATGAAGAATCCACTACGGGTTCATATCACTCTAAGGACATGCTAATTTATGAATTCTAATGTCAACCTAGTTAATTTGATATCGTACATAGTTCCTAAATTATATCATCAAACCTGTTGGTTGCCATTCTTTAACCTCTTACTTGCTTTGTTGAGGATGCATTTTTCTTTGGGTAAAAACTGGAGAAAAGTCAAATCCACAAATGGGCCAACATTCTCAGAGCCCACCAAAATCCAAGTCATTTTTCACCATCACGTTAGCCCTGCATCTGAGCATGAATATCCAACTCTTTCACAATTTTCTCGCCAGAACAATTGACTGGGTAAGCACAAGACCTGGGGCTCACATGTATAAGGCTTCTTATACGATCTCCAATTCATCTGCTGGAAAAGCATCTCCATGAGCCTTTTGATCCCAACATTCACAGTTATCTTCCTTGACTTTTCACCCTCCTCAAGTTTCTGCGATTTTGGTTCTTCGAAACTTGTATCTTCTTCTGTAGCAGAGTTACCAGCAGCAGCACTACCAACAACAATATAGTTCAACAGCATAGCCAATTGGGGATCTCGCATCACCTGGAACAAAAAATCAACACGTTACAAGAGGTATGGTTGCCAGCTTCTAAAGTGATCCTCAAGAGAAATGCTGGGAAATGACAATTTACATCTGAATGACAAGTCGACAAAAGGCTGAGGCAGGTAGGATTTAGGATTAGCTATTAGCCTATTATTATGGATGGCTACATAATTTTAGAGGGATTCCATGAGGCTTAAAAAAGGTAAGAAAGAGACAATTGGTTTGCAGGCGGAAACTGCAGATTGAAATGTAGACAGAGAACGAACACAGCTGCAAGAAATCAGCAACCAACAACAGGTTACACATCGAAAGCCAAGAAATTGGTATTCCTCGGAGGATACCCGATCTTGGCCAATAGTAAATCAAAATGTTTTTAATTTCAAGGGATTGGATACTTTAGGGTTGATTCAAATGAAAAAATGGCAATAGGAACTAGGGCGGCGCAATGGGAACTAGGGCGGCACAGTAGCAGTAAGTAATATCGGTAGGTTGGCCCAGAAAGAAAGGATACCTGTGAATTGATGGTGAGATGCAAATTGCAATGCAATCCCTCTTAATTAGTTTTCTACCCACCACGAATAAGATGGCTTCTGCACTCTGCACTGCGCCCGGAAATGCTGATTTGAGATTCCAAATTAGCATCATTGGCCGACTTTGTGCCTGTTTCTTCTACAGAAGCAGCAAGCAAGAAGAGGAGAGAGAGTCTGGATGAAAGATGATTTTATTAAATGGATATGCAGAGACTGTATTTGGGCTTTTCAACGCAACTTGTTAATCATTTTCATCAATGAAACTCTCCTTCTCTATCTCTACATAACCATCCATTAGAAGAGATCTAATTCTTCTTCCAAGAAGCACAACAGAACAGTATACCGATCGCATTCACCAAAAGACTGGCGTCGGCAGATGTATTTAAATTTAAACAAAAATAATAACTATATAGAACCAAAAGGAAGGGAAACAAAAAGTATGTCTAAGCAAATTTATATATACCATACCAAAAGTTCAATAATAAGTTAAACTTGTTTGACAACAGAATCATTCCAAAGGCACACACACTACATATATACCATCATACCCTATTTAGTATTTATATACAACTAGTTCAAAATCTCTGTCAATGTGGTTAGCAATGCCTCTTGTAGCATCCCAGAATTGTAGTCACTAAAAATATCCTTCCTACCTATATTCTTGCCTTACATCCCATCTTCTATTGCGCTTCCTCGCATCACCAATCTCACAAAGCAACTGTGCTAACTCTGCTGGTATTGGTGCTGGGGGTAGGTGCACAATATCATCTTCTCCATCCTCATCATCATCACTAATCCATCCATAGCAAGGTTTGCGCTGACGCTGTGGAAGACTACACACTGGTTGGGGTGACACAATCATATTTGCAGGAGGTTCGCTGGAATTTCCAAGTTTGTCAACACCAAAACTCCTGTCATCTGTCCCGATAATTTCAATCACCTGCTCTTCCCTGCAGCCCTGGTTCAAAGTTTCATCTTTCCAGCTATTTCCTTGTCCTTCAAGAGTTGGGAGATGGGCATCAGTATCATCTCCAAGACAAGACTCACTCAGTTAAGCAAATTTAATCCAGAGCTGTGTTTCAATGCAATTTTACTAAACTTTGGGGACAAAAAATAAACTTTTCATGTTTGAAAACCACAAGGCACATCATACACAATGGAGAAAATTTTGAGTCATGATTGTAGGATTTTCATTTTGTTGTTTTCTCAAAATGCTTTTGACCAAAAAGGATAGAAAGCTGATTACCTACTTCCAGAGTATTACAAGTACTTCTGGTCTCTGATGCAGAATCTGGAGCATCATTGGCTTGTGGTGTGAAGGTAGCAACTTCCATGGCATGGCATGTAGATACAGGAGGCGCAATTGAGGTTCCAGCTGGTGGTGTACCAATATTGTTTCCAACACTCTCTTTCCTCTGCAACTCATTACTCTTCAGTATAGAGGAGGAAAAAAATCATGCGCAAGAAAAGTTATCAATTCCACAAGTCATGCTAAGCTAAATTCTAACTGGCACCAGGGAATGCACCATTCCTTTGTCGGTCAAAAGGACCACACTGGAGAACCACAAAGTAATCTCCTCAAGCGCATGATTTTTTCCAAGATCATGGCTTCTTTAGAAGCTGACCCAGAATAGGCAAAAGTTGGTTCTGGATTCCTTGGTCCAGCCAGCCAATCTGTGTGGGTATAGTTCCATATAAACAAAGGATAAATTGGAAATACTGAGGAAAAGAGTGAGGTAGACTTGAGTAAGGAGTAAACTGAGAGCATCATCACTAACTTAGTCGGTGTATGAAGTGTGAGATAGAGCAAGCTCTAAGTTCCACTTATGAATAAAAAAAGTTGGGTTTAGGTGGCTTCATTTGTTAACAAACAAGATTGTGCACATAATGATTACAGAACATGCTTAAGCTCACTACTTTGCGGCCATGTAGAGGTGTATCGACACTGGTGAAGCCAAAATAGGAAAGAGAAAAAAGGGAGCACTTTCAGGATCAAGTTCTGCCATTTCACATAAATAGGCAGCTGAAAAGCAATCACCAAATACAGCTTCAGATTTTAGTACATAAGCACTAAAATCCCAAGTCCTACGCGAATGGAAGACAGGATCCGTGTTAACACCCCACATACTAAACATCAAAAGACAGGTGAGAGATGAAAAACCCAATCAAATGATTGAATATGGTATGCAATGGCAAGCAATTATGTTGGAGAAGGTATCCGACAGATCACCATGGATTGGTCTTCTTCTCCTTTCTCAAGCATGGTGTCGAGAAGGACCCTATAAGAACTTTCTTCAATGAAGGGCCACCCATCCTCACCATAAACCTATTTACACCATCACAATCCAACCAGAGAATTCAGACATAAATGAAAGTAAGTAAGTAAGAGAGGGTTGCGGTTGCCCACATACCTCCAACAGCTCCTTCACAGTTGTGAGAAGCACAGCCTCATCAGTGAATCCATAATTCTTCATTGCGTCAAGTGCGGCGTCCATTCGCGTCAAACCCCTCTGCATTCATTTCAAATCGTTAAAGTTATCATCTTTGCCTTACACATACAAGCAAACAGAAACCCACAAAAGAAGAAACAAATTAAAGAGACGCAAAATGAGAAAAGCAGCAAGCAAACTTCAAAACCACTAAATACTCTCCATGGATCCGATCACCTTTCTGGGGCGCCCTCTTGGAGCCATTCCTTTGATCTTTTCCTCTTCTTAGCTCTCTGTTCTGTTTACGAGCCAAAATACACTTGAATCCCTTCGTCTGCCCTTTTTGTGTCACTGCTCTGTCATCGCTTGTATATAAACGTACGGACCACTTGGACTACTTCATTGCCTTTTTTGACTTTTTGGGGAAAAAATAAATACTTCCGTCCCCAATTAGCCATAAATCCTCAAGTCCATCACTCAACTTCCGTAATTTTCACATGCACCCCCTAATTATTATTACTCGCATTCTAACTTTAGTTTGCCCGTAAATTTTCCGCTAAGTATAATAAAAAAAGATTATAATGACAAATTCCATTGGCAGGTGATAAAATAAAACAATCATTCTGTAAATGAGCTTTTCAAATGTAGCAATACAGGCGAGCGAGAGAGTATCCAGTATTATCCATTATGGGACTTGGCATTGTCATTATGAGTTTTTAATATACTCACTAGGCAATCACAATTACTTTATTTTTTGGTAACGGGTAATCATATTATTAATAAGCTAGTATATTTTATGTTTAAGTAGTTAAAAAAGGACCATTGCGTACTCATTTAAGACTTGCCTATACCCACCCATTGCCACCCATTTGCTAACCCATGAGCTCTATAAGCATGTACAAAGTACAAACCAACTCAACAAGCAACCTTCAAAACCTCACTAGGCATTTTTCGAAGTTGCGTAACTTGCAAGTTTACGTCACCTCTGAGGAGACTTTAACCTCAAAGCCTGAATCGTGGATAAGATAAGATTCTGCACCCTGTGGATTAATGGAGGACCAGGAGTCTGCATACTTGCAATCAGCCACTTGTATTCTGACAATGCAGCGTCTGACAATGGCTCCAAGAACTCACATCTCGTCAAGATTGCAGGTGGAGGTACTCCAGCAAAAAGATTTGTGTCCAACTCCGGCTTACCCTTCGTTATCGCTTTAGGTACTTCAGTGGGAGTTTTCTCGATTGTGGAGGGAATTGCACCGGGGATTACCCCCTGCTCAAAAGGTGTTGCTCTTGCAGGTTGTAAGCAAAACTCTATCCACTGATGGATAAGTGGAGAAGGCCCTTTGGTTCGACCTTCAGACAGGTTCTTATCAAGTCCAACACCAGCAGGAATTGCCTACAAAACAAATACAATGCCTGGTGAACATAAATGTGCTAGGAATTACAAATTCTATCTCAGGAATGATAAGGCATTCCTGATCACCAAGGGCGTAATGAATAGATGTATAAGAATTTCAATTTGAATGTGGGTAACATGACAGGTGACAAAGCAGTTTCAAAATACATGCATTGAAATTCTCATCGGAATCTGGAAAAGAAATACATGCATTAACATACCCAAAGATCAGCCCATAAGCTAGTTCCAGACTTGGGGACTATAACTGTAACATTGGACATGCGCTTGGCAACTGGAAGAACATCGCTACTCCATCCAACAGCAACCCATACATCTCCCACTCCAAATGCTTTTAGATAGTGCATGCTGTCAAACATTCTGACCTACAAAGTACACAGTATTGTTGCTATAGTAATACTACTTTTCAGAGCAATAAACCATTTGTAACGAAAATTCAGGTCACTACAAGATACCTGAAATACACTGTATAAAGCTTCATTTTAAACTAGGTAAAGCTCTGAGTTATGATAGCATAATTTTATTACTACATTTCTTCATTTTTAATCTTTTTGTTAAAGTAACAGCTTATGAAAATTACTTGTTTACCTGCTTACTTTCAATTATATTAAGCATTTAAGCTACTAAGTTACGGAATAAAAACTTCTACCAATTCAAAACTTATTTACTAGGGCAAAATGAGAAGCCATTATAAATTATAACTACCTGTTTACCAAGTAATGATAGATTCTGCTGCATTGCATTCTTACCGCCAGCAACTTGCATGTCTATGTTCATTGCATTATATGATGCCCCCATATACTTTAAAACTGCACCAAGAACCTCTCTAGGGGAATCAACCATTGCAATCCTCCCTGCAAGCTCTGGCCGCCATAAATCTGCCCAATCCTGCAACAAATAATATAATAACCAAGAATAAGCTGTGTAAGATGAATCTGCAAAGGACAGTAGCAGGTGGCATCAAAATGTCTAATTTTCCTAACAGAAATTGATGGTAAATATTTCAATGCATGGATGTCTGCAATGTTTCTCGATCATAGTGAAGTTGAGAACTTTCAGCATCATCATTGATTGTTGAGGTGAAAAAAGAAGGAGCAAAAGAGCATGGCTTAGGAAAACTATAGGAAATTAAGAAAAATCTAAAGAAGCGGTTCAGCATAGTGATCCACAAAATATTTTAAGGTACAAGAAGAGAATTTAGTGTCCACAAGCTTATGCCTCAACAATTTCACATTAACATAAGAAGTTAGCAAAAGATGCTAGGAGTCTAGGACATGTAGCTGACAATATGCTTTAGCCGGAAGTCAATCAACTGAAGCAATGAAAATATACCTCAATTGGAGCCAATTTATGCTGGCAAAATTTACTTTTTTTGTAGGCGATGACCATGGTGCCCCAACGATACGGGGCAGCCCAAACTTGACCGTTTGGATCTATATCACCCTTGGAATTCCTGCGTAAGTAAACCTGACAAGGGCTTGGAGGAAAAAGGAAGACAGTTAACCTTACTGGAGAAAGGAGGAAAGAAAGAAGTGAAAATTAATGCTTATGTTGATGAGTAAAAAGACTGAAGACCTTCCATTTGTGAGGCAAGGCTTGAAACCAGCGTTGGTCTTCCACCTCAGGTATGGGCTGGATGATAGCATTTTGTATTGCAGAGGAGAGGGAGGAGTCACCAATGGTAACGAGATCAGAGGAGGGAGGGGAGGTGGATAGTTGAGAAAAGATGGAATGGAGCGTGGGAATATACTTGAGGCGCAACCTTAGACGTCTGCCCTGAGATTGGGTAAAATCCTATATATTGGAGCAAAACAGAACAGAACAGAACAGATTAGAAATGAATATTTAGCAGAGAAACCCAATACTGTATTATCCATGGAAATAACAGAACAGAAAAAAGAGCAAAACTGTATTATGTAGGTAAGAGTGATGAAGGAAATGAGACCTTGACCCAGGAAGGAGGGACGGAAGCACGGAGAGCAAGGATGTTGAGAGGGACGGTCAAGGCAAAGGTTTTGGATTTCCATTTTTCAAATTCTTGGTCCTCTTCTTGGATCTTGGGATTAGAATCAAGGGTATCAATGTCATGGCTATCATCTGAATGAATAATGTGGGAAATTTATAGATTTATAGTACTAATAGTATAACAACTGATAATAATTAAAAAAAAAGAACTAGAAAGAAGAAGAGGGATGTTATTACTATTGACGAGTTAACCTAACCTTGAGATAGAGTGAGGGGAGGAGGGACGGAGAAGGAGGAGGAATAAGATGGAGTAGAAGCTGCTGCTGCAAGACCAACACCCAGAAACAGAACAGCGGCAGAGGCAGAAGCAGCGCCGATTCCGACTGCAGTAAGCAAGTCCCAGTTTTTGGATTGAGCTTTGGCATGGAATACTACAAGCTTCTTCCGGCGACGAACTGGAAGTTGGGGATGTGTGGGAAGCTGGGATTGGGATTGGGATTGGGATAGGGATAGGGATAGGGATTGTGAGTAGAAGCAGCAGCTGCTGCAGGAGGGATGCGTATATGACACAAAAATCGTCATCGTTTCGTCTCTGTCGCTCCCGCTCCCTCACACACACCTACTTTTTCACAGCTCAAAAATCAGAACACTGTCTTGTACATTGCAATGACATTTTGGTCCCCAATTCCTCATAATTGCTTAATATCATCCCTTTATACATAAATGTCTATATTTAGTCTCCCTCCTCCGTTATGTGGACAATCCTTTCAATTTTTCGGTTCAAGTTGAGTCAGGTTTAACCTTCTTGAGTTAAACTAAATAGAAACATATGTGAGACTCGTTGGTTCTATCTCGTCTAATAAAAATGGAGTAAGTGTAGTTTTTTTCAATAATTTTGTGTATTAATAAATTGTTATCAAAGTTAATGGTTTTGCTTATGCTCACGAGCCCTCTTAATCCCTTTGTTTTTTCTAAAATTCTTGCATGTTAAGGTTCATTGGGGTGAATCTTCTCATGAACCCTTCATTTCATTTGTAAAAAAATAATGTCAATTCCGGACCCTATAGTTTGACGGGTTGGGATCAGAACTCATTTAGAAGTCTCGTCCGTAGTTTTATTTTATCACCCCTAATTTTAATATCCAACCAACACCTTATTCTTTTTATCTCAACAATCAACACCTTATATTATCCCAAATTAAACACCAACTATCATATTTTTTGCAATTTTTAAGGTTAAGATTATATGCAATACTAAGCGTAACATTTACCTGCTAACTTTTATCAGAGTTCCACTCCCAATTCACCCCATTCTCAACAGGGTCAACAATTTATTTTCTGCTTTGGGAAGATGATGATGATGAGAGTAGTATTTTATAATGTCAAACACTATATATATAGTATATATAGCATTTGGTAAGAATCTCTATCATATGAGGGTAAATTGCTCAACAAAAGAATAGAAAAGCACCTGAGAGTGAGAATGAGAGTGAAATCCATCCTTAATTTCAGTGGTGTACATATTTATCTACATCTCATCACTTCCCCTTCTAAATTGAATTTACAGAATACAACAACATACATGTCAATGTCATCACAAGATACTCAAATTCAATTTTACAATGTACATTCAAACTTAAATTCGATTTGCCGCATCCTTACCTTGACATTGCAGCATCCGTACATGAAGCTGGAGCACTATCATTTATATAAAATAAAATACACAAACTTCAGATCAAGGGGCGGCTGTCCTTGCTCCAACTACCTTGCTTGCAGGTGCTTGCTCAAGCTTTTCTACATAAGCAGAGGGAAACCATCCAGCCTGCCCTTTGCATTCTCCTTCAGACCACCCAGTAGCAGCCACCTACGAACATCAATTACCAAGAAAAAAAAACTACAAGTTTACCTTCACAAATTATTTAACCTAATATTATGCTCACCACAGTCTATAGAATATAGCATGCAATGGCAATGGAGAAAATACCTCCCGAACAACGACATAATCATCAACGGATAGACTTAACTCCCCTTGTGATTGAGCATCAAATGGATGAATAACCTACCAGATGAGGGGTTAGAAGAGTATACAGAAATAACAAGAAGAAGAAGAAATAGTCAATCAACCAGTAGAAAAAACTTCCAAGGCTCGGGAAAAATCTCTACCTTCTAAAGCAAAATGGGCATTTCTACACTACTTTTACTGTAGGAATGGGTTGATAACTTGATAGACAAAAAAATATATTATTTATTGATTAATTTAATCCCCGTATTTGTAAACTATTTTTAATCAAACTACTACATGACATCTCATATTTCTTCATGTGTTTGTTAATTTTGTCAAACTAAAGCCTACATAATTATTCATTCTACTAATTTTTATACAATTCACTATAAATGATGAGTCAAGTTTCGTGCTTAGAGTTGTCTAATTGAACTTACCTCTACTATTATTATTTTTTGGATTCACTTTTGGTCTCTAAAGTAATTATATATGTAATGATTAATTTCAATTCTCAACCTAGCAAGTTTCTATTATAGAACATAGCTCTCTCAATATTAAAGATAGCAGGAAATATGATGGAAATACTAACACACAGAAATTTATATCAGAGAGGCATGACTATAGCAACAATAGAATTTTCAGATCATTATATTAAAATTTTGTAGCCTCATACTTACAAGTCTACACAAATTGAGTTCCATTATTAGAAAGCATCAAGCATGCCATGTGATTGATAGTTCAATTAACCATCGCAACCAATACTCTTCCTTTTTTATTTCCATAGAACAGCATTCGAGAGAAAAAAAGGGCTCTAGAAAAATGAGAAGCCTTACTTTTGCCAAGAAACATGCATTCTTTTGGTTCGCATGCATCTGATCATCAGGACTGCTAGACGTATGATCCTTTGACATGGGTGTTACACTCGCATCTTTCAGGGTGGTCACCAGTTCTGATGAAGACTGGTTTAATAGCTCCTCCAGAATCATCTAATTTAATAAACATTACAAGGCAATTTACAAACCCTTCTCAAAAACAAGAACTTTGCAGCATGGTAAGGAAAAAATTTCAGCAACCGGAAAATAAAGACAGAACAAAAGGAGTTGTAGACACAGATGTGTATCTGATTTGTATGCACACACACACATGGAGCGCGAGAGTAGTACAGGGCCCAAAAAATACAAACCTCAGAATGTAGTTTATCCAGAATAGTAAGAACATGTTGATGATAACATCTCTCAGCATCTACCTGAAAAAGTTATTTTGTTTCAGGTTCATTTGAATGAAACAGAAAAAGAAAAACAGAAGCATGTACCATACCAAACCAAATTTCAACATTAGAAAACTCTAGATACAGAAAACGCTATCCATCATGAAGTGAAGCATAGCTTTACATAGAACAGTTAGCAATTAATTCTACGTTTTCACCTCATTGTATCATCAGTACAAAATATAATACCACAGAAGCTCCTTCCCTGAGAGGAGGTTTTCTGTTGAGAAACTGTGGATGGTGCAAGGTCTAGAATAGATAATAATGTTATCCCCAATCAAAGAAGTTGCAAACATCCAAAAATTGCCTTCATTCCAATGGAATCTTATGTAAACAAACATATTGTTGTTGCACAACTAATTCAGTAAAAAAGAAAACCTGTCAATCATGATATCAGTGCACAACACTACAGAACCATCAACTTAAGCACAGATGCAAACAGACACAGACACACACACACACACCAAAATTGAAGAAAGAGAATAGCATGCAATACCATGACAGAGAGCCCCTTCACAGTAATCTGTTGCTGCTGATTTTCAACTGATAACATTGCATCAATAGCTTCCTTCCCAAGTGCCGCCATTGTCGATTTTAGTTCAGATAATCTAGCTTCTGCACCTCGAAGCCTCATGCAACTCTCTGCAGATATATCTGACTCCCTGGTCTTTGACCGACGCCTCAATACTTCGGCTGCCTGATGAGAAGATGTCACCTATTGAACCCAGTAGAACTCACATAAGCATGGATATTGTTATATCAAATATTACCTGTGCTTCAAGCTCCTGACGGAGTTTGTCATAACGGTGAGTCAGGTGGCGAGCATCCTCCAAAGGTGCTCCAGTTATCAATGCCCGGAGCGGCTTAGAAACCTAGATATTGAAAACCTGTAATACAATTAGGGATATAAAACAAAATGGTAGAACCGAAATATGGTATTGCAAACAATTCGAAGACAAATTCAATGCACACGTGTACAAATGCAAGCATCTGTATCCATAATGCTATAATTCCATGATATATGGATAACCTGGTCATGAAGGATGGAGAGAAAAGTTTCTCCCTCATTTTCCATCAGATTGCGCGAGCTACCAAATTGAAGAGCAGCTCTTGAGAAGTGAGGATTTGTGGATGGATTATGGACTCCATAGTTGCAACAATCTTGAGAAAACTTCCTAGCTGAGGAATAAATAAAGGAAGATTCAAAATAGTGAAAACAGCGAGGGGATTGAGGTTGAGGAAGTAAGAAGATGGGAACAAATGGGGTAAGCAGAGGGACTCACATATCTCGGTTTGCTTTGAGGTTATGGATGTGAAAGCTTCGATGCCACGTACAATATGCTTCTGATAATGCTGGTCAAGTAGTGATGTGATAGTGAATAAAATGCTAAAATAGAAGCAAAAGAAAGAGGGAATGGTGGAGACTTATGTATGAATGAATGAATGAAGTAGTACCTTAGCTTCGCTGGTGGAATTGTATAGGTTTTGAAGATGTTGGTAAGACTGAAATTCAGCTTCGTCAACGATAACACCATCATTACTAAAATGTCCCAAATGTTTCAGCACAGCCTGGAACAATGAACGATGAACATGAACATGGTTTCATCAAGAATAATTGATCTCATAATCAAATGTATCTTAGAAGCAGAACTGGGTTGGGTTTGAACAGAAGAACAGAAGAACAGAAGAACCCAGAAGGAAGAAACGAAAGCAATGGATTGCAGCAAAGCAAAAGGAAGAAAACGAAAGTGATTTAGAAGTAGAGAACTGACTTGCTGCTGTCTGGCGACCTGCTCCCTAAGCTTGCTTGCTTGCTTCTTTATGGCCTCCATCTGTTTGATAGGATTTGTTATAAGATAATAATTGATTAATAATAAAGCAACACAAGAAACAGAGAGAATAATAATCTTCTTCAATTCATTGTTAGTGAGGGCTGATGATTGACCAGACCAGACCAGTTGCTAGAGACGACTGCGATGCGAGGCAGATGACGGAGAAGGAGAAGATGAGTAACCAGAAGAATCCAGTATAAAATAGAGGAAGGAAAGGAGGACTGAACTAACAGAAACAGAACGGAAATGGATTGAAAAGGGAAATTCTTTCTTCAATTTGGATTTTGACCTTTTGACTTTGATTGCCCCCACCACGCACCGACCGTCGGCACATTATTGCGTTCTGTTCTGTCCTGTTCGCTGTTCATAGCTTCACATACTACTTCTTTAATTTCCTCAATTATTAATTACGCTTTTCCTTCTATACCCTTGCAACTCGCATTCATGAGAATCTTAAAACTCACATTGCTGTTTCATTTCACATCCACCGAAAGTTATGAGAATCCAAGATTCTGAGTCAGCACTGTTGGTTCGTTCAGCTCGATTTAACCGGATTCAACTATTAAGTAATTTAGAATTTGTGTACTAGCCAAATCATCAATTCAAATGGATTGTTAGTATTAAAAAATATATTACCCAATTTGATACAAAAATATAATATCTTAATAATATTTTTAAATTATGCAAATACTAAACCAACATATTTGATTCAATTCTTGGGCATGCAATTCCTCTCAATATATATCAAAGCACAAAATGAAAGAATATACACTGACTTGTATTTGGTTCGACTTTGCATCTGTTATCCCATTTATAATTGTTGTTCGTTTTTTTATAATAGTCAAAACGACGTTCTGAGAATAAAATGAGATAGTGTCAATGAGTATGTATATCATTGGTTGTCTGACTAACGGTAAAAGTACTAGTAGTAAAATTTTGGATCAAGTTCGAATCTAACCCCCTTATAAAGAAATGACATAATAAATTATATCAAGTTAATATAAAATCGGGGGATTTTTTTTGTTCAATTGAGTTTTTTTTTTACATTTTCGGTTCAATAGATAAAACTAAACCGATTTCATGTTCTAACTCACTAATTCTCTAGTTCAAACAATGGTTGTATAAGATGTTAAAATGTGATTCACCTCCTAATCCTATATCATGAACAAGTAAATTAACATCCATCTCCTTTTATATTATGAATATGTTACACTATATTTAAACACGTGAGAAAAGTAAAGTAAATGAAGTAACAAACCTCACCCTTTTTTGGATTTAAACAGTAGGGAATGTATTTTTTATGACTCAAATATATTTAATACTCCTTTCGTACTTTAATAATTAATTTTTAAAAATAGTAAATAAATTTAAAAGAGTATTTTTTGGACTATATTTTTGTAGCTGTAATTTTCAATTTGACTACTTTTTATAATATAATACTACAATAATACATTAATTAGTTGGTCGAAAAAATCAAAACAGAGGGCAAAAGTCGTAATTATGATTTAAAACGATAGTTAATTTGGACCACATTTTCATTAGAAAAACGACGATTATTGAAATACGGAGGGAGTATTTAATATGACTCAAATATATTTAATATTATTAAGGTATGGGTGGGCCCTAGAGACTTAACATTAAATTATATTTCTAAATAAATCTTAATTTATAATATTTTTACAATATATTTAAGGATTTTCTTTTAAAAAAAATCTTTTTGATGTTTTTAAACTATATGGACCAAATTAGAGAATTCAGTAGAATTTTAAACCCATTAACGACCATTTGGTTAAAATCAACGACATTAGTCAATAAGGCATTCATTTCAATGACAATTATAATGAAACATAATTGAGTGGTATATTTGGAGAGGAAAAAATGGGGTGGCAAAATTGTCCAAGTAAAAATATTTGGGGGGCATAAATATCACTTGTCTATTTTTAAATACGATTTTTCCTATTTTTTTGTAAATTTTAAATAATTTTTTATAAAAAAATTCAATGTTTTCTTACTTTGTGGGTGGGTGGGTGCGGGATCAAAAAAAAAATATTTTTTAATGTTTATAATATTTTGAAAAGAAAATCAACATTGGATGATGATGTAGTATACCACCTTATAAAGAAATACATTTTAAATATTTCACCTAATATGTAAGATAGGCTTGAGGTTTATATAAAGGTCTTGAAAGCGGATCAGGTTAGTTGGTTTGGCCCTTAAAATTGGAAATCGGTTGAGGTACTAATCTGATTTTAGTCCAATAACTATTTTTTTATTGAAGTGGTAAAAAACTTATGATCTAGCCGGTTCAACCGTCAAATGGATGAAACCCATCTTGATTTTATTGTTTAACAAATTATTATTTTTTCTACAAACTTCAAATGAGCATAATTTTTAATCTTATCATTGTACCAATTAGAGGTGTACAAAACTAAACCGAATAGAAACCGTCGGTTCGGTCCAATTTAGTCCAGGTTTTTTTCCGATTCTCTATCTCTAAAAAATGGAAACTGAGCCGAAGAAGCGGGAACCTGTTTCATATATATATAAAATACTTACTAATTTTTACATCTATAAACAACTTTGGTTTTAATGGCTTAAAAGTTAGCCTTTTGCCTTGAGGTCACGGGTTCAAAACCTACTAGCCACCTCATTTTTTATTTTATTTTTTCTAAACAAAACCTAGAAAAGAAAAAAAATACAGGCCAAAATCGAAAACGTTTTTTAATTTTTGGACCCATAAATTTTCAGTTATGTCCGATTTTCTCCCAAAAATTAGACCGAATTTACTTGTGTACACCCCTAGTACCGATCCTTAATTATTTGGAACTTTTTTGACATACTTGAGCAAACATCAACCGTTCAAATTGAGAAAAAAAATTCCTTAAATAGCCTAAAACTTATGTCTAGAGTTTTATATATATTTCTCTTTCATTTTTTTTAAATTACTATTTATTCCTAGTTTTATGTTTTTTTTAAGGTTACAAATTATGTTAGTAGGTTTATGAAATATCAAGTTGGTTTTATGTATTAATAACATCTAAATTAATTATTTCTTGCTAAATTAAATAAAATTTTACATTTTTTTTTATAGAAAAGTGAGTTTAAATACATATAAAAATAAAAATAAAATATTAATTAGATTGAAGCCGATTCAACCCTAGTTGAACTTCTGAACATTGGACTTTTTATTTTTCGATTTAACTTCCCGATTCGATTTTCTAAACCTTGGTTTATATTATACAAATGAATAAATACATGACTTAATTGAAAAAAATGTGGAACTTTTTTATTGTAATTATTAGAATAAATGGGTAATATATTAAAAAGGGAAAAAGATCGACGGAGAACTACCAGATGAGTTTAGTAATTTTCATGGTTGTAAAACTAGGCCCGATCGTAAACCCAATCAAAGGAAAGATCAAGGGTCAAAGGTGCATATGATTTTAATAAATTAGTAAATAAAATTTAATATTTGTGTAAAGTAAAAATTTATTGATTTATAATTACCAATATAGTATTGATGTGATTTTGAATTCTTCCTCAATTTATTTTCTAGAATTAACTTGAACGAGATCAATTGGTTAAGTCGATCAATTTCAAAAAAAATTATTTGTGGAATCAATTTCTAAAAAAAACTGAAAAATGAAAGTTTGAAGAGCTGCACAACGTTTGGTAACCGATCATTGGAACCAATCGGGCCAAACCAGATTTAACAACCTTGTATTTTTTCGCATCATAATAAAATGATTTCGTGTGACAAGTGCAACTTATGATGCTCAAAATAAAACTCAAACTGAGAAAAATAAAGAATAACTTGATTAAATTTTTAATCTCTAATACTAGGATACTGTATAAACTGAAAGTATAATATTGGAGATATTAAGTATTTTATTAATAAAATTATAATAATTGATGTGTTATAATAATACAATAAAAATTTATAAAAATATTTGCATCTTTAATGGAAATTGAATAGCCAAAAGAGAAGGAAGCCAGAAAACTTGAAACCAATTCTTTACTCATTTTGGACTTGGATCATCGTTTAACTCATCTAATTCAATGCCATGGAGACTCATCCTTGCCGATGCTTGCTTTGCCCAAATGACGATCTTCTCAGCTTCCCTGCTAATCTTTTCTTCCTCCTTCATCGCCCTCCTCAAAATCTTTTGCTGCTCCTTTACTGAAAAACTACTGCCCAGACCCGCCGCTAAGAATTCATCATCCTTGCTGACCCAATCAAACCTCAAGCTTTCCTTTCTCTCTAATTTCTTTGAAACCCTCTTGGGTAAACACCAAAAACAACCAGATCCCTGGGACTTCTCTGGTTTTTGATTGAAATTGGGCCCTGAATCAGATGGAGACCCATGTAATTGGTGTTTCTTCTTCAAACCCCTCCTCTTCCTATCTGGGCTTCCTCCTTCCCCAGGGGAAATGATCGAAGAATTCCATGAATCGGATGGTGAAGAAGCAGACTCCGTTGGTGGTGGTTCCTTCTCAACACCCAATTTCCCATGTGGGTCAGGGTCAGGGTCAGAGAAGGAGATCTGATCAGTTTGGTCATGTATTTTTGCAGCAGCAACAGCAGTAGTTCGGGTCTGGGTTTGGGTTTGGGGATTAGGAAGATGGAGAGATTTAAGATTGCGGAAACGGGTCTCCAAATGAGTAGGGAGGAGCGAACAAGAAGAGGCAGCAGTGTTGATTTTAGAGATTTGTTCAAGAACGCAGAGGTCCTCTGCTTGGGAGATGAGCTCGTCCACCGCCGCCGACTCGTCTGTGTCGGAGAAGACACCCAAATCACTCATTCTTCTGCCTTCCCTTCTCTCTCTCTCTATGTTGGAATGTTTTCTCGATTCTCATGAGCCGCCCCCGACCTTTCCCTTCTTTCCCTTACCCCAACGGCTAACTCATGCTTTTGGCATTACTTTTCTCTTAGTTTTCTACCGTATTACTCCTTCCGTGAAAAAAAACTTATCGCGGGCCCACAAATTATAAGTATTAAAAAAAAAGAATCCGCGTTAGTTTTTAATAATATTATAAAGTAAAAAGCTATTTTGTATGGAGCCCATACGTCAGTTTTAATATTAAAAAATGAAAAAATTGTTTTGTGTAAAACTCATACGTCAATTTTTAATATTAAACAATTGAAAAAGTTATTTTGTCAGAGATCCATGCGTCAGAAAAATTATTAAAAAATTAAAAAATGCACGAACTACGAATGCGTCAGTTATTTCTATGTTGATATTTTTGAGCTAAAACGACATTTTTTTTTAACGAAGGGAGTATTTTTTTATTTTATTTTGGCAAAAGATAAGCCACACAGCCACAACCACAAGCTAAGAATTCGTTTGAGATTATTTTCCAAACATATTTTGCTTCTGCTAATCTAATAATCAAAACTGCTTCCGATAAAAAAATTATTGACTCTCATATTAAATTTTTAAAAAAACAGAATCTACTAATAAATTATCCCGAACAAACTTTTAATGATATGATATTTTTTGATTTAATTGAAAGTTTCAATTGGAAAATGTATGCAAGCGAGTTTTATCTACCTATAACAAATCTTTTATAAGACCTAATACAATTACAAAAATTAATTTTATTTACATTTTATTTTTGTTAAAATTTTTACTATTAAGTTTTTTATTTTTGTTTAGATAAAATGGACTTTTCTATATTTGTTACATCTCCTCTCAAGTTTGTATTTTTTTTAATGATTTACTACTTATAAAAAAAAATTAAAATTGTAATTTAAAAAAAATTATAGAAATAGGGACCAAAATATAACATTTTATAATAGGATTTTCTTATGTGGTTTAATTAGTCCAAACAAAAATGTATCTATTACAGGTAGTTAGTTTAGTTGTAATGGAGCAGAAATGTAGACATCATTTGATACTTCATCACGATTCACGCACCACTTTCTTTCACCTGCTCCAGTCACCTCGAATCTCAGGTATCCTCTCAAGTCTCAACTAGGCTTTGTCACTTTTGGCCCATTTTGCCAGCCTTTTGGGCTTCTGCTCTACCTGTATGTATTTTCTTGATTCTTGGACCTAATGACTTTCAACCTCTTTGCCCGGTTGAACTAAATCGACTATTATAATTTACTAAAATAAACAAAGTTTTCTCCTGATGCCACCTAATTTTTTAAGAGTTTTATAAACATGCGTCACTCCATAGTTTGATCTTGTAGATGATGAGCTCAACCATGACATTGTTAGGTAATTCAAATAACAACAAAAACAAAAGGAGCGGAGGAAATTCCTAGAAATTTTGTAGAATCGTGGGAGCAATTATAGTGAGGACAATAACTAGTTTAAGGATAGTAATTACATCAACTTAACATGAACAATTCATAGGTGGTAACTACTGTGACAAGAATGTAAAGTTAAGCAGCATTTTCTGCATGAAGACACCGAAGTAGGTGACAAGAATGAATTAGATAAAGATATGTAGCAGCAGTAGCACACGTATGTCACAGGAATACAAGTTTAGTAGAGTGGTTAGAGCAGTTGAAGAAAGCATTGCCAACTATTGCACTTAGGAACATTTTTTAATCATCAAATATTCTATTCTATATCATAAACAAAGCTAAAGTAATTATAAGATCGATGCATCAATTAAGATCAGATTACAGCAAGTAAGCAATGAAGAAGAGAGCAGTGGTGAGTAGTTCAAAAAAGGAGGCATGGAGACCCTTCACCGCAAATTGCTGCTCAGCTGATCATATTCAAGACGAAACAGTTACAATGAGGTTTGGGAAATTGAATTTGAGTGGGTGTAGGCGTTCTAGATCGGAGATTTCCAAGAGTATTAGCAGCATCCCGGCGTCGTTACCGTCTTTTAGGAGGCTGTCGTTCTCCGATCTCAGCCGTTCGTCGTCCATTCGCATAAATGAGGATCTGGCACAATCTTTCGGGGGAGACCTGTACGATTTTCAGTTGAGCGAGCTGCGCGCGATAACACACAGTTTCTCCGCCAGTTTCTTGCTCGGAGAAGGTGGCTTTGGTACGGTGCATAAAGGGTATATAGATGATAACTTGAGGCAAGGCTTGAAGGCCCAACCTGTTGCTGTTAAGCTTCTTGACATTGAAGGACTCCAAGGACACCGAGAATGGCTGGTAACATCATCCTTCTATATATATTATATTATGGTCACATGAATGTCTCGTTTGTTAACTAACTAATTAATTTGTACAGGCGGAAGTGATATTTCTAGGGCAGCTCCGGCACCAAAATCTAGTGAAATTGATTGGATACTGTTGTGAGGATGAAGAGAGGCTGCTTGTGTATGAGTTTATGCCTCGGGGGAGCTTAGAGAATCATTTATTCAAAAGTAAGATGTATTTATGTTGACTAATTAGCATGTTAATTAATTTGATTTGATATATATGTGTGTGTGTATGATTCGATCGATAATGATGAAATATGCAGGGATTTCGATGTCACTGCCATGGGCGACAAGATTAATGATAGCAATCGGAGCAGCAAAGGGTTTAGCCTTCTTGCACGGTGCAGAGCAGCCCGTCATCTATCGCGACTTCAAAACCTCCAATGTCTTGCTAGATTCTGTCTGTTCTTTCTCCTCCTCCCCCCCCCCCCCCCCCCCCCCCCCCCCTTTATAATTTCCTCTTTCCTGGTAATTTCATTTGCTGATCATCTGTTGGACCACTAATTAATCCTGTCAGGATTTCACGGTTAAATTATCTGATTTTGGACTTGCAAAAATGGGTCCCGACGGATCCGATACTCACGTCACTACTCGAGTTATGGGCACCTATGGATATGCGGCACCAGAGTATGTCTCCACAGGTTCGACTCAATCTCATCGCTACATTTGCTTTTTCATGCATATACTATTCTTTTTAACTCACCCCACCCACATCTCTCTCAGGACATTTGACCACCAAGAGTGACGTTTATAGTTTCGGAGTAGTGTTGCTGGAGATACTAACAGGAAGGAGGGCGATGGATAAGTCAAGACCAAAGAGCGAGCAGAACCTGATCGATTGGGCCAAGCCTTACCTCACCAGCACCCGAAGGCTACGCTACATTATGGATCCGAGGCTTGTGGGACAATACTCGGTGAAGGGGGCCAAGCAAATGGCAATCCTGGCTACGCAATGCATCAGCTTAAACCCTAAAGACAGGCCCAAAATGACAAGTGTTATTGAAACTCTTGAAGCCCTCCAACAGTACAAGGACATGGCAGTGAGTTGCGGGCAATGGTCTCCTAATAATAAATCCGCTCCATCACAACAATCTCTCAAAACAACAACCTTAATCCTTAGGAAAGCAGCTTCTGTAGGTGCTACTGCTGCTGCTGCTACTACTACTGCTTCTGCTGCTAGAAAACACAAAAATTAAAACTAGTCCTATCCTATCCTATCACTTGTTACTTTATTTATGTGTTTCAAACTGAACCTAAGTTAATAACGTTGAACAAAGGAAGAAAATAGCTTGTAAATTAGCACAATTGTAACCAACGAACTACTAGTATAGTATTTCTTGTAAAGTAAAAAGAAGCTAAATATCGAGTTTAAATCTCTAAAATTTTCGATTCCAATTAATGTTTTTTTCTTAGTTTGAAATCAAAATCAATAATTTCTTTAGCTGACGTGAAGTGAATAGTGTATAAAAAAGAAAGGAGAGAAATTTATATTTTTGTAACTAAATTGTTCAAATATAGTGGGTGGATATCTAAAGCATAACTTGGAATTGCATACAAGAATTGGTGTAGATTTGGCGTAAAGGTGGTGTTGCTGGTCAAACTTAGAACTTCAAAATAGAAACGTCTTCCTTCATCAACTGGTTGACTTTTAACTTTAGACCTTTAGCTTGGATTTTGCTGTGCCAAACGCATGCCGCAGTGCTGCTACTCTCTCTCTGCGTCAAAAGATTAATTAGGCAAATCCAATAAAACTGTACAAGAAGAATTATTATTATTATTTTTGATTTCTCACCCGATAATTCCGTCCATTTAATGATCACTAATTCAAAACAGTTGTATTCTTAAAATTCGAATTTGAGATTTTGATTAAATCAAAAGAAAAAAAAGTAATGATAAATAGAAGAAAAGGGGTTAGCGTTAAGTATGGTGGATTTGTGAAAGAGTAGATGTGGTGCAACAAACTAGTAGAAGGAAAGGGTTGGTTTGCTTTGCTTGCTTGCTATAACAGTTGATAAAACACATGGGCAAGAACGGGAAATGGGTTGCTAATAAAACAAGTGATGATAGGTGGACGCAAGTTTTTCTTCTTTCTTGATCATGGAGGGCGTGAGAAACGCACTCACAAATGACAAAACACAAGTTAGCTAGGAGTAGAAGAATATGAGAGAGTGCGTGACACATTTATAGTGGCATCTCAGCATCTCCACTTTCCTTTACTTTCCTTAACTTTTCAGCTTCCATCACATTGCTCTCCCAATCAACATATTACAAATTCTCAAGTTTGACCTGTTAATAATTTACAGTAGCATAGGATTATCATTCAATTGGGAATTGGGAATTGGGATATATAGTATCCAATACAGTAGAGCCAAGCAACGGGTAATTATGGGGTTAAGCATTGGTAGTGCTACTGGTAGTGGTGGCAGCGGCAGCACAAATTGCAAAATGATCAAGAAACAGAACAGCAGTAGTAGTATGATCACCTTCCATCCCAGCCTATGCACTTCCCTCTTCTTCATTGTTCTCTTTACCATCCCTGCCCTTTTCCTCCTCCACACCGTCCCCGCCACCACTTCCATCATCTGCACTGGTATCTCTTTTGCTTCCCCCACCCCCGACCACAATAATGATATTATCAACGATTGGCCTGGCGGTGATCTCCGTCTCGTCCAATTTGCATGGAATCGCCTCCCCTTCCCTAACCATCAGCACCAGCCACCTCCGTTGAAGCTCAAGATTGCAGTCTTCTCTCGCAAATGGCCTCTTGGAGCAACTCCTGGCGGCATGGAACGCCACGCCCACACCCTCCACACCGCTCTTGCCCACCGCGGCCACCAAGTCCACGTCTTCACCTCTCCTTCTGACACTACTACTACTTCTTCTTCTGCCACCATCATCCCTAGCAGTGGAATCACGATCCACTCTCACGAAGGGGAGGCAGGGAGGTGGCGATACAACAAGGCCTGGGAGCAATTCCAGGAGGAAGCGCCCTTCGACGTGGTCCACTCCGAAAGCGTGGCCCTCCCTCACTGGTTGGCCCGTCAGGTCCCCAATCTAGCGGTTTCCTGGCACGGAATAGCCCTCGAGAGCTTCCAATCCGATATCGTCCAGGACCTAACCCGCAAGCCCAACGAACCGATCTCCCCTGCCTTCAACAGGAGCTTTGCAGGGGTTCTGCCCAAAATCCTGAACGAGATTCGATTCTTCAAGAGCTACGCCCACCACGTGGCCATCAGCGACAGCTGCGGTGAAATGCTTCGTGATGTGTACCAAATCCCTGAAGGGAGGGTCCACGTGATTGTGAACGGCGTCGACGAGGCCGATTTCGGAGTGGACGCCAGACTCGGGAGGGAGTTCAGGGCAAAGATAGGAATCCCTCAAAAGGCAGCCTTAGTCTTTGGCGTCGCTGGTAGGCTGGTGAAGGACAAAGGCCACCCTCTCCTCCACCAAGCTTTCTCCAATTTCACTTCGGCCCATCCAGATGCGGATGTGTTTCTGGTTGTGGCAGGGTCGGGTCCTTGGCAGCAGCGGTACAAGGAATTGGGTCGTCGGGTCATAGTGTTGGGATCCATGAGCCCCTCGGAACTGAAAGGATTCTACAATTCAATCGATGTGTTTGTAAATCCAACGCTGAGGCCGCAGGGGCTTGATCTCACGCTCATGGAAGCCATGATGAGCGGGAAGCCTGTGATGGCGTCCAGATTCCCGAGCATCAAAGGGACGGTTGTGGTGAGGGAAGAACTGGGTTACATGTTCGCTCCCAACGCCGACGCTCTGCTGGAGGCGCTTGAAACCGTCGCTAGGGATGGCTCCCACCGCCTCGCTGTCAAAGGGAAGGCCTGCCGCCTGTATGCCGCCTCCATGTTCACTGCTACCAAAATGGCTCTCGCCTACGAGAGGTTATTCCTTTGCATTAAAGACCATTCCTTTTGCACCTACCCTTAGAGAGTAGGTAGTATTAGAGTAGAGATCCTTTTCTTCCTTTCTCAATCTTTTCAACAATTCCTACTGCTATATATTATATCTACAATTTTTAGAGGAGCAGTAAGCAATTCCTAATCTTAACTAATATGCGATGCCAAGCTTTCTTAGAAATAGAGAGAGTACAATTTAAGAGATTAATTTATCATCTTTCCATTGATTTGTTTATTTTTTGTAGGACAAAAATGTTTCACACCTTCCGATCTAACCTAATCTTATATTTAGAATCATATAAATATCTCCAGCACAATATTAACCATACTATATCACTAAAGGCCTTTCCTTATGGATCTTTAGACTTCTTTCTCATGATTTGGCTGAACAAGATGAAGTCCTAAATGCAAGTTATACATCAAACTATACTGTAGCCATAGCTGGGCCTCACATTCTTCTTGAAACCTAATTTAGCTCAGACCTTGCCATAATCATGGTGAATATTCAGCAACCAGGCCCTTCTTAATTAGTACAGTTGTGTGATTGAGCGATTTCGCTCAAACTGTTCATACGCATGCCTCGTCCTCAAGTACAGCAGCATACTACAACCCAAACCCACTACAGAGAGGCACCCCCACCCTGCAAATGTCAAGAAGTAGCAGTTCCGCCCCATGCACACCACCGAGTCACTTGTGACATTTTGCTTAGAGGTTGCGTTAGAATCATAGACAAGAGCAGCAAGAAGACCATAGATGAGGGAGCCTATTGGGATATTGGTGATAAGTATGTTGTGATTGACACCAAAGCTGTTGGGTCCAAATAGCTCTGATGTGATTGAAACAGCAGCAGCAAATATGAAGCCAGAGCTCAATCCTACAAGAGCAGTGGCTATATGCAATGCAACTTCGTTCCCCGATGCTGCAAGCAAGAAGAAAGCAATAGGGGTTGGCACAAGGGCAATGGTTAGCCATGCAGTCCTAGCAAAATAGATCCTCCTGTACAGAGTACACAGAACACAACATGGGAATTAGATGCTACATAACTCATTAAGTAATCAGCTACGTACAGGTAGCAAGAGATGTGCATTATATCATGTTCTGATGTTTGGAGACTTACGCACGAATGTAGTCAGGTGCTGCAGAAAGCAATCGACCAAAAAAGGAGAAAGATGAGTAGAGAGTGACAAGAGCTGTAACGTTGGAACTCTGTCCCAGTGATTGTGCAATCTGTCCTAAATTGTTGCTGTACACAAGGCCAATGGTACCCCCACAAAAGTATGCAATGTAGTATAGCCAGAAATCCAGCCTCCTTACGAGCAGCCGTGCGGAGTGCTCTTGCCCAAGCATCTCCAGCTTGTCTTTCCCTACCATGGGATCACAGCACCCTTCTTTCTCACCACTTCCCTTCTGCCCTGCAACTCCATCCCCATTCTTGTGGAAGCTTTTCTCGCGTGTGAGTAGTTCTTTGTGAAGCTCAAGATCTTCAGCATCAACAAGAAGGAAGCCAGAACCGTCAAGGCTGAAACTGGAGTGCAGGGTGCGGCGAAACCAGTCTCTGGCGTAGACAATACCTGGGATACACAGAGGACAAATGAGAAGGAAAAGTGCTCCACCGAACAGCAGACGGGCCATGGTTCCCGCGGCTGAATGTGAACCCAAGAGGAGGAGGTAAACTCCAGTGAGGATGGCCAAGAAATTGAGGATGAGAAAGATGATGGAATCACGACGAACTGCATCAGGGGGGAGAGGGTCTAAAGAGGGCTGGCGGAGGATTGGGACGAGAGCTACGATGGAAGTGATGAGGGGGACGAGGGCATTCAAAAGAAGATAAATATCATCTGAAGAAGGTTGAATTGCATTTGCTGCAAGAGTGTACAAGGCGGCGCTGACACCATTGTAGCTGACAGTGAGAGACAAGGCTAGTGGTCTGTTTGCAGGGAAATTCTGAATGCAAAGGACAAAGCATACCGTGTTGAACCAGCAGATGCTACATCCAGCCAGCAGACACAGAAGAAATACCTGCCCAACATTCTCATTCATTCATTCATTCCTCCAACGAGCTAATTTCTCCATAATAAGTAAATAAACCAACCAACCTTGGTTAATTAAACCTAACTCAACTAGTAATTAATTATGCAATCAGAAGTACATAAAAATAGTACTGCTAGTTGTAAGAAATTAGTATTCATCTTGTGAACATTACCATCATCATCATCGATTCATTCATTCATTCATTGTTAATGTTATTAGCCAGCAAAAGATTACATCATCAGGATTACGCTAGGCGGCCTAAGTCTAACAAACTGGTCACACAAAATAATATCAATTGAAGTTTTAAATTAAAATGCAATACAGTAGAACTTTAAAAGAAAGGAATTGAATTATTCGTCTTTTCGAGAAACAAAAGAGATCAAAAGAAAGGGAAGAGGTATGGAAAGTCCAACTACCAGTAGTCCAGTCCAGGACACGTGTGTTAGTTAGGCCACCAAACAAACATATGCTTTTTTCCAAATTATAATAATAAGCATATATAAAAATACATTTAGGTTTTATTTAATTTATTTAATTTCCTTTTTATGATCCTTCCCCAATCCCCAGCAGCCACTCGTTAAAATGCAAAGGACCAAATTAAACACCCAAAAACAGAAAATTGCCAAAAACTTGAAAGAAATTGAAATGTTGGAGTCGATCGATTAAAGTGTGAATTGACTGTTGTTCCAGATGATAATCGAACCGTGTAATTAAACTTGAAGAAGAAGAAAAAAGAAAGACATAAAAATTAAGCGATGAGAAATGAATTGAGATGGAAGGATAGGATTACAGGATTTGAGATATGCGCATACCAGGATATAAGGGAGAGAGATGAAATGGTTGAGAAGAAGCCATTGGAGGGCGTAGCCGAAGAAGCCCATGAAAGCGGCCATGAAAAGGACGAGGGAGAGGGGAAAGTAGAGGATTGCCAGGCCGGACGACCAACCGAATACCTTGCCGAGATCGGAGGCCACGGCCAAGTAATTCAATTGGACCTGAGAAATCCCAAGCACCGCTTTCATCTGAGATGAGTATGCCGAGAAATCGAAATTGGTACCGGTGAATGCCTGAATCCATATCGTCGCCACCAGAATCATCCATTTCCGAGATTGCCCCGCCATCAAAATTAACCACCACCACCGGTACCTAATCCCTCCTCCTCCGCCTCCTGCTACTGTTAACTTATAGTAAATGCTACTGCTATTACTAATACAAATATCCTTCTCCACTCCCTCCACCCATCTGCGTTTCTCACTTTCTCTACGTGGCCTCATTTATATTCTTTCCATTCAAATCCGTCTCTTTTTTTTATTTTTTTTCTTCTCAAAATTATTTTCCATCTCCTGTCACTTTCCTTTCCTTCTTTTTTTACAGTATCCATCCCACATAACTCTCTTCTCCACCTTTCTACCCTTTTTTCCAATTTTCACTTCTTTCGATCATCTAAGGTGATTATTGTAGAAAAATTAGGTGCCACCGACAAATGGTTGGTGTAAGTCGTCTATAAACTATAAAGTAATAAATATTCAATTTTTTAGTTTAGTATAATGTATTCATTTTTAAAATTAGCTAGTCATTTTATAATCTATATCATTTTTTGGTCACCTATTTTATTCTTACAATACATTTTTATTATCTATACTATATAAAAAGCACGAAGGGCCTTATTCTTTAAAAGTCTACTATGCCCTTTAATTATTAAAAAATTTAAGGGTGTAATAGACTTTTAAACATTTTAATTAATTAAGTTACCTATTAAATTAATTAACCTACCTATTAAGTTATTTGATTGTAATAGACTTTTAAACGTAATAGACTTTTAAACATTTTAATTTATTTATTTATTTAATTAATTAACCTATCTATTAAATTAATTAACCTACCTATTAAATTATTTATATTTTTAATTGGTTCGAATCAACATCACCCTTAAAAAATTAACCAATATATATTAAAAAATTAAAATAATTAGTGATTGATAAAATAATTAAATAACTTAATAATATGTTTTACCATCTTTTAATTTTGTAATTATTAGAAAGACCGAAATTGCAATTTTGTTGCAGGCTTACGTTGCAAATTTCAGGCTTATATTGCAAATTTCAAAACTATTGGGTTCAAAGTGGGAGATTTTGTAAACTTTAAGGTTTCTTTATATAGTTTATCCAAAAATATATTTAATTTTTTAATCAATAAAGTTAATAATTTTTTTATTATTATATAATAAAAAATAAAATGTTACAAAATAAATATTTTGAGTATATTTTTAATGATTATGTAAATATATTTCTTGAGATTTTAGTATATTTTTTGAGATAAAAACTAGATAATGTTTTTAATTTCAAGTTAAACAACAACACAAATTTTAAAATAAAAAAAAAATCCTATATGGCAAAAGTGGAAAGAAAATCGGATCTCCTACATTTGTTAGTCTCTTAAAAAATCACATGGGAGTAGCTTGTAATAATATTTTAAATAACACTAATAATAGTAAATTATAAAGTAAAAAAATTTATAATTTTTTTTTCAATTAAGTAATGCAATTTTATTTATATTATTAAATAAAAATTATTTAATTAATAAACAATTATAATATTCATAACTTTTAGTAAGAGCTTGAAATTATTAAATGATTTATCATAAAAAATTTACTTAGTATTGCGAGTTAAGAAAGTTAGCAAAAATAAATTATATTTGTATAAACTATATATATATTTTTGAAAGTGAATTAATATTAAAATTATGAATAATTAATGTATATTAAATATATTATATAGAATTTAAATTTATATTAAATAATTTTTTGATAGTATGAAAAATAAAAGAAGGTGATTTTTTATAATAAAATATTCACATCATAATATTAAATTATAATTAACAAAAAAATTATTTAAATTATTTAATAATTTAAATTCTAAAATACAAAAGAGAAAGATAATATTTTTAAGAACTAAAATATGTTAAATACCGAAACTATCTTCCTATGAAATTATTCTTATGAACTTTAACTTTTATATATTTTTAAAATTTATCATTGTTTTTTCACCCATGTCAATATCACAAACAATGATAAATTTTAAAAATATATGAAAGTAAAAGTTCATAAGAATAATTTCATAGGAAGAAAAATTTTAATATTAAAAGATATTATAAGAAATCAATCTATGTAATGTACTCATGGAGCTACAATGTGAGAAATATTTTTAAAAGTATGGAATTGAAAAATAGTCACAATGAGTAAAATATAAGTTAATTTATTTTTAAATTTAAATTATTTGTTAAATATAACTTATGTATATTAATATATTTTTTAAATGTAAATTATTTTAATTATTATTATATTATTTTAAGAATAATATTCTTTATTCAAGTTAATATTTTTTATTTTATTTTATTATTAAATTTAGTAAAGTGATTGATTTTAAGAGAGTTGAAGAAACATAAACTAAATAAAAGTGATAAATTGTAATATTTATATTTTTTCTAACATAAATTATATGGTAAAAAGAAAAAAAAATTATTAGAATAATTGAGAAGAAGTTTATTTATAAGTATTGACAATATTAGCCATATATTATCAAAACAATTTACATTAATTTTATTTTTATGAAAGAAATATTTTATATTGTACATAAAATATTTTTTACATGGGTTAATAATATTTATTTTATTTTAATTATTTAACTATAATTTCAAGCCAATACATGGTTTATTTTTTTAGAAAAAATTACTTTTAAAGTTAAGAAAATCATAAAAGTTAAAAATAAAAAGAGAATTTATAAGTTTTCCAAAAATTAATTGTGACAACTGTTGATTAATGAGTTTTAATAATATAAAAGGATGAGGTTAGATACGTAAAAACAAATACTAAAAATTAATATTTTATAATCTAATCATCAAATATTTATGGTTATACATTTTCCTCCAATATTTATAAATATTTTTCAACTTTTTACCATTTTTTATAGTTTTTAACCACTTATAATGTTTATATTAAAATATTTTAGGATATTAAAGGATTTTTAATGTAAATCTTAAAACTATAGTGTCCGAAGTGAAAGAATATTTAAACTATAAAAAATTATGTTGTTTACCTTAAAATCTGTGCTAGGTAAAGTGATAAGATATATTTTTTAAAAAATTGGTTATATTTTTAGTTATCATTATAATATTATGGGTCTAATACATGATCTACATAATTCAAAACAACATACGATAGGTACATAAAATATATTAAGTAAATATTTGTTGTAAACTTAAAGTTGTTAGAAAGTTAAAGTTAAATTAGCTTTGAAATGAGATATTGTTACAATGAGTAACCTTTTGAATCTTTAAATTGATAATTAAAATTAGATGACACAACTCTGAATCCCGCCTCTATAGAAAAAAACGTGCAACTCAATATGCATGAGTCATATATTAAAAAAATAATAAATAAATTGATTAATAGTTAGTTACTAATTTACAAGTTATCATTATACCTAAAATAATTAAATAAATGTTTATCGTAAACTTAAAGTCCTTAAAACCTTAAATTTAAATTATTTTTTCAATTAATAACAAATGGATGAGGGTAAATTTGTATAACGTAATAGACTACTACAAAAGTACATAGAAGATCTCACTCATGGATTCTTAATGCGAGTGACGAAATGTTGATGAAGTTGATATAAATAAGAAAATTAATTAAGAAATCATGTTCTAAGCCATAAGTTATAGGGAAAAAAAGCTAAAAGTTATGGATTAGATGAGATATATAAATATTCTAACGTTATTATCATATTTATCTAATAAAAAATATTTTAAAATTGGAATAGTTTATTTATTTATAATAATAATAAAAGTTTCATGACCTAACTATTACTACTATTATTATTCTAATAAAAAATTTAAGAAAATATATTTTTTTTTCAAAAGATAACAAAATATGATATTATTACGAAAAAAAGAAAAAAATAAAGGACAAGTATATTAACAAAGTTATCCTTTTTATTAAATTATAATCACAATTATTTTTAGACTATTTTTTTAATTATTATTGTTGTTGTTATTTTCTATTTCATGGATTTCCATTATTAAAATAAGAACTAGAAAGAAAGAGATATGAGAGAAAAAAATAAAAAAATAAAGTAAAAAATGATAATTATTTTAAGTTAAAAATTAAAAAATTTTAAAAAATTTGTAAAATAAATAAGAAATTATCTTACCTTAATAAACTACTTTTTAATAAAAAATAAAAAAACTATGAAAACGTTTTTATAATGTATTATTCTTAAAAAGTATATATACACAAATATTAAATTACTTAAGTTTGATTTCGTAAAATTTGTAATTAAATATACAAACTATTTTTTTTCATGTTTATGTATGATAAAAAATCACATATAAAAAAGTACATAGAAGATCTCACTCATGGATTTGCACATAGAAGATCTCACTCATGGATTCTTAATGCGAGTGATGAAATGTTGATGAAGTTGATATAAATAAGAAAATTAAATAAGAAATCATGTTCTAAGCCTAAGTTATAGGAAAAAAAGCTAAAAGTTATGGATTAGATGAGAATCATGAGATACATAAATATTCTAACGTTATTATCATTTTAATCTAATAAAAAATATTTTAAAATTGGAATAGTTTATTTATTTATAATAATAATAAAAGTTTCATGACTTAACTATTACTACTATTATTATTCTAATCCAAAAATTTAAGAAAGTATATTTTTTTCGTTCAAAAGATAACAAAATATGATATTATTATGAAAAGAAGAAAAAAATAACGGACAAGTATATTAACAAAGTTATCCCTTTTATTAAATTATAATCACAATTATTTTTAGACTATTTTTTTAATTATTATTGTAGTTGTTATTTTCTATTTCATGCATTGCCATTATTAAAATAAGAACTAGAAATAAAAAAATATGAGAGAAAAAATAAAAAAATAAAGTGTAAAATGATAATTATTTTTAGTTAAAAATTAAAAAACTATAAAAAAATATGTAAAATAAATAAGAAATTGTCTTGGCTCAATAAACTATTTTTTAATAAAAAATAAAAAATAACTATGAAAACCTTTTTATAATGTATTATTCTTAAAAAGTATACATACACAAATATTAAATTACTTAAGTTTGATTTTGTAAAATTTGTAATGCTAAGGAATTATTTTTCCTTAGCTAATTATATGATTTTTTATCATACATAAACATGAAGAAAAATAGTTTGTACATTTAATTAAATCATAATTTTTCATTAAATGTTAAACTTATTTTTTTATTGAGTTTGGTTTTTTAAAGAAAAATTCATTAGTGGTTGTTTTTAAATAACTACATAATTATTTACAATATTTGGAGAACTAGAATAAAAATAATATAAAATATTATTTTAAATATTTAAATTTCAATTTATAAAAGTAAATTACTTAATTAAGTTAAAATTATTTTAATTTTAACAACTAAAAAATAAATTATTTCTGAATTAATAAAATATTTTTTTGTCAACACCTACATTAATACATCAATAACAATACTAATATAATGCTTACAATATAGTTTAAACACCATAGTAAAAATTTATGTTAATCCCATTTTTTGAGACATTATTAAAACTTTTATATTATACCAAAAATATTTTGTGTGAAATACTTTTTTATACATAAATATAATATTTTAACATTTTCAAATCTAAATAAATTTCGCACGTGCAACGCCACGTGCCAAAATAACCTAGTAATAGAATAATTACCACCCACCCTTTTTGTCAAGGATGCATGCAAAAATGCAATGCAATGAGGTCATTGAAAATGTTGGTCTCTAGTGAGCTAAAATAATTGTCATTATCCAAAAGAGCTTCTTCATCATCAGACTCCATTGCCATTTCAGCAACTTCATAGAATGATTTGCACATAAAACCAAACCGTAACTTTTATGGCTCAACACAAATATCATCATAACAATTTTTAATAAACATGTGTGTTCTCTTAATGCCCTTTCTCCATATGATTGAAACATACTTGGAAGACACCAATTTTATTTTTTTGATTGCTGTAATAACTATCAATATGCGCCTGCATAAGATTCTCTTAAATTCAAACAAATAGAATCTGCAACTATCAAAACTGATATGGAATGCTACATCTTTTATATTCTCATCAAATTGTTTTTCTTCAAAAAACCTTTTAAATACTGATTGTCCCATGTTGGCACACAATACATCTTCATTCTAAATTCTTCTTGAATCTCTTTGAACTTTTCATTTGTGTAAACTTGCTGAAACTGGTTCTTGATATTATATAGTGAGTGATGAGAGGAACTATAATCAGCCTGATATTCCTTTTCAATCTTGCTTCTTAAAGCGTTATCATGTTGCTCCACAAATTGCTTTAAAGTTATACTGTGACAAACATAACCATTAAACTAGTGTTTTTGGAACCGGACCGGATCGACCGATTCAACCGGGTTTTTGAGCTTTCCGGTCCGATTATGCTATTGGACCAGAAATGCATGTCAACCGGGTTGGACTGGCCGAACCGGCCGGTTTTTTGACAACCGACGAACTGGCCGGTTCGATAGCAACCCGGCTGGTTCAATGCGAAACGACGCTGTTTTGAACCCAAAAATCCAAAACGACACCGTTTTGATTTTTTATATTTTATTATTAATATTTTTTTAATAAAAAATGGAAAATTTTATGGGCCAACCCAAAACGACGCCGTTTTGGTTTTGGTTATTTTATTTTATTTTATTTTTAAAAAGGCTTGGACCAGCCCATCAGAATTTAAAAACCAGCCGGTTCAATCCGGTTCAATCCGATTAAATTATCTAAGATTGAACGGTTCGATATGTGTCCGGTTCGTTGTGTACTCTGCCCAAAGCATGTCCCTCACAAAAACTGGAACCCATTTATATCGTTTATCAAACAACTCACGTAACCATTCCCTATCACAAAGTTTGTTATAATTCCTAATCATCTTTTCCCAACATTCTTCAAACTCTGCTTTAGTTAAGCAATTCTAATTGACTCATAATCAGAATATCCGCTTAACTTCATAGGAATCTTTTTCATTACATGCCATAAACACTAACGATGTCGGACGTCAGGGAAGACAATTTCAATAGCAGTTTGCATAGCCTATCTTGATCAGTAATAACTGCATTTGAAGCCTTACCTGACATACATGTCAGTCACGATTTAAACAACCATACAAAACTTTGCGTATCTTCATTCAAAATCAATCCGCAACCAAGCAATATAGAATGTCCGTGATGATTAACACCAATAAAATGAGCAAATGACATTTTATATTTATTTGTCAAATAGCTTGTGTCAAACGTTATCACATCCCCAAAACTTTCACATGTTGCTCTACTATGAGCATCGGCCCTAAATAAGTTCCTTAGTCGAGAATCATCATCCAAGTTTACTACGGAAAAGAAGTCTTCATTCCTACTTTTCATCCCATTGAAATAACTCATAACAGCCTCAGCATCTCCAGTTCCTAGTCGGGATCTTCTAACGTTTTCTATGTGATTTCTACATTCTCAAAACCCTCAAGCTCAATGACAAAAGAATTAAAAAAATTATTGGATCGTATTCCAGGTTTATCATTAAGTTCCAACGTTCTTTTCATATGTATGTCCAATTTTTTATTGCATCTATAAAGCTTTAATTTATTAGGACTTAGAGCATGGGTATGATCAAGCACGATAGAAGAAATAGTATACCTCCCATCAACACTCAAAATTTCATTAATCTTGGCTTTACAATCTTCCTTTGTCAATGCTCTTGCTCTGAGAACATTACGAGTTTTGCTTAGTGGTTGCCCGTGACGAGGCAATGGTCAAGTACTTTGACCTTCCGTCATCTCCTGGACGTGAACTCCTCTTAGAAACACCAAATCCTACTTCCTTGGCATAAGTGATATAATAATGCATAAGTTCTTCTTGTGAGTCGAAAGACATTCTTCTACGAGGTTCCTCAATTTTTTATTAGGAACTAACACTTGCTCAACAATTTCCTCAATTTAACGAGGGTTCCGGCCTCAATACTTTCAAAGCGACCATCTTTGCTTCCAAACGGACGCGTGCCCTCTATTAAATTACCACATAGCGAAACTCCCGCCAAAACTAATGATGACTTACTCGACTGACGTGGCATATTTCTGTCCATGAGGCGTAAAAAAATCTTGCACAGCGTTTCGCACTTCCTTTATTCAAAACGACGATTCATCAATCACGCAAACCCAACCGTCGCGCCCGTCCGATTTCCTTCATGACCGCTCCACAGACCGCACGCTTCTTTCCTTAAAACAATCTTTTCTCAAAACTTCTTTTCTTTACATTCCTCCTTCCAAACACCCTAATTCTTAATTTGCCTTTCTCCAAGGGTTTCATCGCAGCGCCGCCGCTTCCCTCGTAATTCCTAGGTATACCATCTTCTCTTATCCTCCATTTTTACTTTCCTTTCATATCCATGGCTCGTCGTGTCCGTTCCGTTGCCAAGGCCGTAGAAGAAATGGACCTCGTCCCCTCTCTGATCACAAAAGCAGGAACCTTGTGTTCCATTCTCGCAAGCATTAAGGTACACATCCCCGATGACTACCGCGTCTACACCGCCAGCCCACAACTTAGTATAACCAGTGTGATGTCTGTAACCCGCCGGATCCTATACACCAAAATGTTTCAATACGGGTTCCATTTACCCGTCGATAAAATGGTGGAAGACCTCTTGTCTTACTGCAAAATCAACCCAGTTCAGATAACTCCGCCCTCTTGGAGCTGCATCTATGCCTTCATCCGAATCTGCAAAATGTACGGTGTCAATCCTTCTCTCCGACTCTTCCGCCATTTCTTCACACTTTATTGCCGCAAAGGGGTTGTCGGCTTTGGCCCCAGATGGTACACGGATGAAATCTTCCCGTTTCTCCGAAATTTCCAAAGGATTGAGGATTCAGTCAAGCTCTAGAAAGAAATTTTTTTTGTCATCGAGTTCAAGGAAACCCACTGGAGATCCGACTTCAATTTCGCCCTGGCCGAAAATGACTGGAAGCTCCCCCGTACTCTCACCGACTCGGAGAAAGGGGACATTGCCAAACTTGTTGCCGTACGAACTCCGTTTCATGTCAAAAAGCTGGCTAACGGTGTCCTTCTCAAAGACTGCGGCGAGGGTGAGCTACCAGGATTAACTTCTGTTAAATTGGTTTTTCTGACCCTTATATTTTCCTTTTGTATTTTCTTGCAGTTGTACCCATAGGTTGGAAGCCAACATGCATGAGACGGCGAGAAAAGAAGAGAACTGCCGCTCAACCTCCAATCCCAAAAAGAAGAAGAACCGGATCTGGCGGGATCATCGTTAGCATTCCCCAACCGTCAGCCGCAAACTCCTCTGGCTCTAACGACCCAAATCCAGCTTTTGTCACCACTGATACAAACATCGACCAAGTTTCAGACAGAGATATCGCCGGTGACGTTGACCCGTTAGTTGCCAAAGAGATTGCAGCCGGTACTGACCAATCGCTTCCCCTTGTCTCTGCTACTGTTGAGGACCACTCCACTGAAGACGACATGCCTATTCAGTCTTGTGTTGCGCTGGGCCGTCGTGCCAAGAGGAAGATAGCAAGAGAAGGACCTTCACGAGAAGCTCTCAAGCTCCGTACTTCTGGTGAAGACAGATTCCCTAAGGATGGGGAAACAGACAATCTCCGCTTGTCCCCTCAATGCACAATCAAACTGGAAGCGCCCTACTGATGCTCCTCTGGAGTCCCCAATGGATATCTCCGTTCCTGTCCTGGACAACACTTCCCTGGATGTTATCCATGAAGACGCTCCCTCTTCTCCTCCGGCTCAGGCTGCTCCAACTCCTGCCGTCACTGCTCCTGAAAATTCAGCAGTGATTGTGCAAACTTTTTTGACTGACATCTCCGACCCCAACCCTCAGAATCCCTTCGGGTTAGAGCCTCTCCTCACTAGGCGGCGTTCTAAGAGATCAACCCCTTCTACCAGCGAGTCGGGCAACCGTGTCCTTGAGCTCTATCCCGGTACCACTATTCCTCTGTTTCCTGTATTTGACGTCAAGTTGCCTCCTGCCCCGGATCTTCACGTCATGGTTTGCGACCCAAACTCCCCTGACACTCCCTTGGGCAAGTTAAACTTGCGAAACTTCGCATACCACAGTTGTCGCGCCCTAGGGATGCCGGATCCAAATTTCCATGACGTTCAAATGGGTCGACTGATGTCTGAGATGATGACCTGTGATGCTAATAGAAAAAAACTACCAGAAAGCCCCTCTCAGCTCCCAATTGGACTACTTCCGCAATACTGCTTATACGATGATGGCTACTGCTCAATATATGTATGAAACGGTTGCTGGCCGGAACAACTCTCAAATGGATTACCTTGACCAGATGCATGAGGACATCGTGCCCCTAAAGGACAAACTCTCTAAGGCCTCCGAACTACAACATAAGGCGAACCAAACCGTATCCCAACTTATGACAGAGTTGGCAGAGTCCAAAGGAAGAGAGGAGACCCTGACCACTTCTGTTCACAGTCCGACTGATGAGGTGAACCAAAAGGAAGAAACGACGTCTGCACTGCGAGAGGAGCTTTTCCTGCAGAAGGTGTCTATGGAACAAGAACTGGCTTCAAGTTAAGAAAACTTGCTCTCTGCCCAGAAGGACTTGGAAGAGAAACAGGCACTCCTCAACGTCGTCCCTTCTCGAATCGAGAACTGGAGAAACGCCACCGTCAATGCTGTCATTATGGGCTACGTAGACTACTGTGGCACCAAACACTTTGACGCAATCAAGGCTGGTCGTTACGACGATCTCCGGATCCAAGCCTTCACGGAGGAAAATATCAATGCGCCACTGGTTTATGAGGACAGCTTAGGAGATGACGATGATGACGCAGAGGCTAATGACGATGACGATGAAGGAGCAGGTGAGGATGCCGGTGACCTAAGCGAGGGTGACCATGTCATGGATGAAGATCAACCACCTCCTCCTGCCTCATAAATTTATCTTGTTATTCTATCTTTAGATAGGACTTTTGTAGCGACTTGAGCTACCGGATGTACTGAACTTTACTTTTACTAAACTTTTGCTCTTGCAAAGTTTTGCTTTCATTTCGTTACAACTCTGCTCATCTTAACAGAAATGAACTGCACATTACAAATGCTCTATAGTCGCTTCTCCAACGAGAACAAAGAAAAATCGAAGAAAATGCTAGACTATTTCCTTGTAATCCCGTTTGATTTCATAGATACTGTTCACCCGTTTGAATTCCCATTTGCAAAAACTCTTTTGCACAACCTAAAAAATAGAAAAAAGAAAGAAGTTTCTTTCTTCCTGTTTGAAAAGCTGCATTTGCACAACCTGTAAAACAGAAAAAGAAAACAAATTTCTTTCTTTCCTTCTACAAACTCCATTTGCACAACCACTGTCTTATCACAAGACCAGAATGGCTTTTAGATACCATCACTACCATACAGTCATCTTATCGAAAGATGAAGATGGATCCTCATGCGGCTTTTGAGCACATTACCGTCTTCTCAAAAGACCGGAATGGCTTTATGTGTACTGTCACTATCATACACTCATCTTGTCAAAAGATGAAGATGGATCCTCATGCGGCTTTTGAGCACATTACCGTCTTCTCAAAAGACCGGAATGGCTTTATGTGTACCGTCACTACCATACACTCATCTTGTCAAAAGATGAAGATGGATCCTCATGCGGCTTTTGAGCGCATTACCGTCTTCTCAAAAGACCGGAATGGCTTTATGTGTACCATCACTACCATACACTCATCTTGTCAAAAGATGAAGATGGATCCTCATGCGGCTTTTGAGCGCATTACCGTCTTCTCAAAAGACCGGAATGGTTTTATGTGTACCATCACTACCATACACTCATCTTGTCAAAAGATGAAGACGGATCCTCATGCGGCTTTTGAGCGCATTACCGTCTTCTCAAAAGACCGGAATGGCTTTATGTGTATCGTCACTACCATACACTCATCTTGTCAAAAGATGAAGACGGATCCTCATGCGGCTTTTGAAAATGTTGATAGCAAATCCATCCATTATCCCCTGTCGTTCTCGGAAGCGGATGGCGACGGATCATAGCAACATCTCTACGTACCGTCTTCCCGTTTCCTAACAGGCCTACGATTTTAATCTGCACAAAATAAACAATTCAAACACACATATTTTTTAACGTGGTTCATCTAAAAATGCCTACGTCCACGGTGTTATTTATTTTACTCATAAGTTACAAATAACACATCCGCCCTTGGATGGTACAATTTCAAATTAACAATGTTCCAAGAATTGGGTAAAGGAGTTCCGTCCTCCTTCTCGAGATGATACGCACCCTTGCCGATAACCCGCGTTACCCGATATGGCCCATCCCAATTAGGACTCAACTTTCTCATCTCCTGCCCCGCAGCCTGCCTGTTGCGAAGCACCAAATCCCTCACTTTCAATAACCGCTCTTTGACCCTCCTGTTATGATACTTTGCCATCTTGCGCTTGTAGTGCAAATTCTTCATAAATGCTTGCTCACGAAGCTCAGGCAATAAATCAAGGTTTGTCCGCAACGATTCCTGATTGCGTTCCTCGTCAAGGTGCTCTACTCATAAACTGATAATTCCCAGTTCCACTGGTGTTATCGCTTCAGTTCCATACGTTATGGCAAACGGTGTCTCACCGGTACTTGATTTTTCAGTCATCCGGTAGGCCCACATAACATTTGGTAGCTCATCTACCCATCTTCTGCGAGCCCCCTCCAAATTTTTCTTGATCCCTGCCAAGATCGTTCTATTGGTCACCTCAGTCTGACCGTTTGTCTGAGGATGTGCTACCGACGTAAATCTTTGCTCAATGGCCAATGATTGGCACTTTTCCTAGAAATACCTGCTCTTGAATTGCGTCCCGTTGTCACTAATCAAGATCCGGGGAATTCCAACCGGTATATAACCTAAGTCAAAAAGAAACGCCAAGCCATCTCCGCTGAAATTTTCGCCAATGGCCTTGCCTCAGCCCATTTAGTAAAATAATCCACGGCAACAATCACAAATTCAAATTGAGAACGAGCTTTTAGGAATGGACCCAGGATATCAATCCCCCATTGGGCAAACGGGCAAGGGCTAATCAGCGCCGTTATGTCCGTTGCCGGTTGTCGAGGAATTCTCGTAAATTCTTGACATTTTTTACATGTTCGCACAAATTGGTCGCAATCTCTCCTTATCGTGGGCCAATAGAATCCTAGGCGAAGAACCTGTACCGCCATGGTTCCCCCCGACACATGTATACCGCAACATCCTCATGAATCTCACGAAGTACGTACTGACCTTCCCCTTCTGAGATACACTTAGCAGCTAGGTGGGAGAAGCAACGACGAATGAGTTCTCTGTCATACATGGAGCACTTATCTGCCCGTTTTAAAATTTTCATTTTCTCATTTTTATCATCCGGTAGGGTTCCGTGCTTGAGATAATTCATAACCGGTACCCTCCAATCATCCGCACCTTCCTCAACGCACAAGGACAGCTGCTCTTCCATAAATGAAGGTACCAGAATTTCCTCCACTATTACATCTCTTGGCATAACCGCAGCCGGATCTGCAACTATCTTGGCAATCTCATCTGCCTCTGAATTTTCCTCCCTAGGAACTTGCTCAATATCTACTCGTATGCCCATCTCTTTCACGGTGGCTAACTCCTTTTGTACTTTCTCTAGATATCTGATCATCATGGGATTTCTGGCCTGGGAAACACCGTTTACCTGATCCGCTATCAGCTTAGAATCACCATGAATCCTCAGCTGCAAACTACTCATATCCCTATGATCGTGAACACCCATAGTACTCAACCATTTCCTTATGCGAAGTCCAGTCAGCAACGCTTCGTACTCAACTGCATTGTTAGACAACGACTTTAGGATTCGTAGGGCATATCTCATCTTAATTCTGTCTGGTCCGGAAACGATGATACCAGCCCCTGCCGACTCCTGATTTTTTGCTCCGTCTACATGGATCACCCATGTGTCTCCATATGTTTCCGAATGAGGCAAAAAACCATCCTTATTCTCCCCATCATCAGTGGTTGCCTGATCCGGGAATGTGCACTCAGCTACGAAATCGGCTAAGGCCTGTGCCTTAATTGACGGTCGTGCTTGGTATCGCAAGCCATACTGTTCTAGCTCAATTGCCCAAATTATCATCTTGCCAGAAGTTTCTGGTTTCTTGAAAATTTGTTTTAGCGGTTGATTTGTCAGTACAATGACTAGGTACGCTTGGAAGTACCGGTTCATCTTTCTTATTGCCTGTAAAAATGCGTATGCCACTTTCTCAATCAGGCAATATCTGAGTTCAACATCCTTCAAGATTTAACTCACAAAACAAACTGGTTTGTGTACACCATCGTCATCCCTCACCAGTACTGCGCTAACGACTTCCTCTGCTATCCCCAAGTATAGATATAGTGTGTCTCCGTCTTTTGGTAACGTTAGTAACAAATATGAGGTCAAATGTTCTTTTAAGTCGGAAAAGGCTTTCTCACACTCCTCCGTCCACCCAAACGGAGCTTTCTTTCTTATCAGCTTGAAGAAAGGCAAACATCTCTCCCCCCTGCTTAGAAATAAAACGGCTTAACGCAATAACTCTCCTGGTAAGCCTCTGCACCTCCTTGACATTACGAGGTGATACCATGTCATGTATTGCTTGAAGCTTTGAGGGATTCGGTTGTATGCCCTTCTAACTCACGATGTATCCCAAGAATTTTCCCATCTGGAATGCAAACATGCACTTCTTGGGATTGACCTTCATCCCATACCGCCGCATAACTTCAAACGCTTCCTCAAAGTCGGCCAGGTGCGCTGAGAAACTCTTGCTCTTTATCAATATGTCATCGACATATACTTCCATATTTCGCCCAATCTGAGCCTCACAAATTTTATTAGCCGTTCTTTGAAAAGTGGCCCCCGCATTCTTTAAACCAAAAGGATTGCCCTGTAACAATATGTTGCCTTCGGGGTTATGAAGGCCATTTTTTCCTCATCCTCAACCGCCATTGGAATCTGGTGGTAACCAGAATTGGCGTCCAATGAGCTCAGATACTCGTACCCTGTCGTCTGATTTACTAGTTGTTCAATCCGAGGGAGCAGATAACAGTCCTTAGGGCAAGCTTCATTCAGATTCGTGAAGTCTATGCACATCCTCCACTCCCCGTTAGGCTTAGGGACCACTACCGGGTTAGCCAACCAGGGAGGATACTGCACTTCTCTTATGAAACCTGCTTTGAGAAGTTTGGCCACTTCTTTTTCAATTGCGTCTGCCTTTTCTTTCGAAAAGGAACGCCATTTCTGCTGGACCGATTTTGCCGCGGGATCTACGTTCAAACGGTGCTCCGTCGTTTCTCTTGGAATGCCAGGCTTGCCCGATGAAGTCCACGCAAAATCCCCAACATATTTTTTTAGCAGCTGCATCAGTTGTGCTTGCTTATCTGAAGTTAACTTTTCGCTTACTAAGAAATGGCCACCCTTGATTTCCTCAACCTGTACCGGTATCATCTTCTCTAACGGTTGAGTTCTTCTCTCATCTTCCTGATCAAATGGATCAGAAGCCACACAAACATACCTATCACTAGCTCCACTAGTCATACCCATGTAACACTCTGCAGCCAACTTCTAGTCTCCTCGTATGGTAACGACCCCATCCCACGAAGGGTATTTCAGCTTCAAGTGCCTCTGCGAGATCACTGCCCCGAATGCATTTAAAAACGGTCGGCCAAGAATGTCGTTATACGACAGGTTAAGATCCACTACCATAAATAACTGTTCGATAGTTCTCTCTCCACTATCCTCCATAAAGAACACGGAAAAATATATCACCCCGACCACAGGAATGGACACTCCGTCAACCCCTATGATAGGCTTAGGGCACGGAATCAATTCAGTTTCTGGGCGATTCATCATCCTGTATACTTTATATGATAACAGGTTAACAACGCTACCGTTATCCACCAAAGTTCTAGCTATCCGGTAACCTCCAATTACCGTTGTTGTGACCATAGCGTCATTCTGAGGGTAAACAACTCCCAACTCATCCTCCTCCGAGAAGGAAATAACCATACGATCCAGCACATCAAACCCTCTACCTTCCTTCAATGATTCCTCTCGCTTCCTCTTTCCTCCTACTGAGGACTCTTCCTCATCTTTTGCCACTGTACTAAAGGATCCTTCCATGTTTTCAGCTCCCTTGCAATCAAAGAGATTAAGGGGAAATCGCCCACGGTTGTCGTTACCACTTTCTTTGCTTTATCTTTTCTTCTGTCGATAACGGGTACTTCTGTGGAATCCCGATTTGCCGTTTCATCCCGGCTGGCTTCTTGTTGGTCGTCCGGAGCCCGTCGTCGACTTTGAGTTGCAAATTCCCCCAAGTATCCTTCTTCAATCAACCACTCAATTGACAGCTTCAACATCTTACATCTCTCAGTGTTGTGACCGTTAGCCTTATGGAAACAGCAATAATGGTCTTTTCTGTCTCCCAAGTACATTCCTAGCCTAGCTACCGGATACTTAATTGGCAACCCCTTCCGCTCAATAATTGCTAGAATCTCAGCCCTAGGCAGCAACAAAGACATAGATCCCCGATCCGATTTGCTCATTGTTTTCTTCGAAGAGTTCTCCTTCCGGCTCTTCTCCTCGCTTTTCTTTACTGGGGGTGATCATGTTCGTTTCTTCCCCTGGTAGTCAGCCTCCTCCATCCTAGCGTAGTTGTTTGCCCGGATGCGCAAGAGATCCAAAGTAACGGGTGGATCAACCAACAATGTATCCTCAAGTTTATCATAATTACAGTTTCGTTTCATCGCTTCCACAACAATTTCAACCGTAACGTCAGTCATCACAGCCATCTCCAAATTAAATCGCTCCAAGTATGCCTCAAGAGACTCTTTGGACTTTCTCTTAATGTCAAACAAATTCGTTGAAGATTTTTTAAGAGGAATGGAGGTGCTAAACTTACTGCGAAAGCGTTCCTCCATGTCGGCGAAACAATCTATGGAACCCACCGTCAATCCTTCAAACCATTTTCTCGCAGCTCCAGTGAGCGTGAGAACAAAAAGCTGGCAGAGAGCTTCATCTCTACGTGTTTGAATCTTTACAAAGTCCTTCACCCTACTAAGGTGGACCACTGGGTCTTTGGTCCCATCATACTGCTCAATGGGCAACTTAATTCTTCAACTAATTTGATGCCGACGAACTCGGTAACTTAGTGGATGTTTCGGGTCATCATCCCGTTCCCTCTGCCGACCTGAGAAGGCTGAATGAGATTCCCTCCGCGGCCTTCTCCTACAGTCATTGAGCGGATTTCGCACCGAACGGCCCTCAGTTGGAGTCCTATCCCGACTTCGTCTGCCATCGGACCCTCTAACCTTTCGATTCGATTGGCTTCGAGGAGGGTTGCGTCTTACCCTCTGATCACTTTCTCTATCTGAATTTTCTAGGTAACCTTCCGCTTCTTTTGCTGGGACTACCATCGAGGGTACCCTTGACGGGATACGTTGATCCGCACCTATCCCTAGATTAAAGGGTGGCGGCTGAATCGGTGGTGCCGTTACCTGTTGAAGTGGCTAATCTGGCAACGTGCGTAGGTATATCGCTGGCTGACCAGCCAGGTTTTTTAATAGCGACATCATCTCGTCCATCATGCGATGCAACACAACTACAGAGTCTAGCGTTGGTTGCAACGGTGTTCCTGACAAGTTGGGTCCAGCAAAAGAGGCGTTGGGCATAACTGAACTGCTCCCTGGGGTGCGGAGAAAATCCAAATGTCAGAAAAGTTGATTGTTTCCCGCATTGATCGGAGTCATCAACGAAGACTGTCCAGGAATCTCTTGAGTCGACCCCACAGGTACATGTGTGGACACAGTGATTTGTGGTTCAGACGTCATTTCTAACTAGCGTAAGAAGATTCCTTCAAGTATGTAGAAAGAAGAGCTTGGATTTTCAAGGAAATCTCACTTAAAACCCAATGCTCTCAATGAAAGCACCAAATACCCTTTTAGGTAACTGCGTCAGCTGCTATTCCTTCAAGTTGACTCCACGTAACTTGCAATACGCCGAAGGATGTCTCCGGCGTAGACTCTCCAACGGTCAATTCAGTATGCAAGGTACTAGCAAGAGTGCAAGGATAATAACAGCTCGTGTGTGTGTACGTGTGATTTACCTTCCCTTACACTGCTATTTATAAGCCGTCCTGGGGACCGTTACACGAGCATTGAGTAAGGACAATCAATACCATAAATGGAGTTTTGAACACAGTTTGCAACGTACGTAACGGTTTCTGCAAAGCCGTTACGAGCCATTTACTGATGTCATTAAGCCTACTGGTACTCCCCTTACCGTTAACCCATTTTCTCATAGATCCGGTAAGATGCCAGCTCATTACCGTTATCTCTTCAAGGTAACGGCCCATTACCGGTATCCCAACAGAACCGGTTCCAACTGGTCAACCAGACCTTCTCGCTTGTCAACACCATTTCTGGTCAAGCCCAAGACAATGACCTTATTGCCCTTGTAATTTTATTATGTATTATCACTTATTTTTCATGATCTTTTGTCGTTATCGTCCAACATGATTGCTTCTGTTTCTAGTGTTGCTTTTGATTCAAATTTCTCCTCTATTTTCTGTCAAAATGAAATTAAAGAATTGAGCATGCAATTTTATTGCATTCCTATCAATTACGATACATGATACTAAACAAACATATATAGTATCAAGAAAGGCCAATGTATTACATCAGTTATATGATTCAAGTTGGATGGCCAATCTCTTTGTACAATTCCTATTATTTTAATTCTTCCAAGAGAGTTAGTATTTCCATTCCTACTTATGCCGATTGGGTAGTCATTGGAATATGCAACTTAATTAGGCATGAGAAGCAAATTAAAGTTTCATGGAAAACAATTGGTAGTTCAACCCGTAGAATCGATTACGTTGTTACTACTCCCTCCGGTACGTTTTATATGACGTTTTAGCATTTACTTTTACTGTTTCGGAACGTATCTTAAGATGGCCGGAATAGTTACTATTTGAGACAATTTTACCCCGAATTTTTTCTCTGAAGTACGTTAAGGATTAACGTACGTTCGAAAAAAAGTACGGAATTTTTTGGGGTCAAATAGTGCCTCATCCGGCCTCCTCGATATGCGTTCCCTACTGAATATTGGGATGCGAGGAAGTCATATAATTTGTGCCAGAGGGAGTACATAGCAAAAGAGACGGATGATGGAAGAAATCTTAAGTAGACAAACGAGTAAAATTTGGGTACATACGATGTACCCACTACTCAGTACATCATAATGTATGATGATGACACGCGTTTAAAAGTGTCAAAAATAATGGTATTCTAGCACTATTTGGGGTAGGTGTCATCATCCTACATTATGATGTACTGAGTAGTGGATACATATGTACCCAAGTTTTTTCCGTAGACAAACTTATTCAGAAGCTTAATCGATCGTTGCACGTAAAAAGTTATTTTTGTCTATTTGATTTAAGGTTAGGTTTTGTTCATGAAATGATCGAATTGATCCCAATAAAAAAAGACAGTATCGTAATCGGTTTGATGCTTTTAGTTTTTGTTTTGTTTTCAATTAATTATTTTTTCTAATTAATCATAATGTTTTGATGGAAAAAAAATGGCATATGCCATGTAAAACGCGACATCATGCTTGGGCCCACCACTTACGGTGACGTGGCATGTGAAACAACATGATGTGGAGATGTGAGGTGGTAAAATGCTGACGTGGCTCAACGACGTGGCAAGTGAAACATGGGTGACGTGGAAGATAACGTCGCCACGTTAGATTTCTGTCACGGTAGAGGCCATTTATGTCAAAATGCTCGATTCGCAGGGTTGTAATTAAACAAAAAAATAGTTCAGGGACCACATTAATCATTTAATTAAAGTTCAGAGGTCATTTATGTCTTTTTACCGTACAATTTGTTAGTACCTCTAGTATTATTGTAAAAATAATAATCAAATTAACAAGATGCTTCATCTGTTTTTTCTCTTTTGGGTCGAACAACATAGGCCCTTCTCATGAAATGAAATTAGTTGAACGTTGAAACTCAATCGATCAGCGGCGCCTGCCACACAATATGTAGGAAGATGCCTCAAATTTGGCTGAGCTTCCACACTTCTTCTAATTATATAATTTATATTCAACTTCTATTTTCCCTTTTTTTTAATTCTTGCTTTTGATTCACAGTGCAATTGCTTTGCCTACATATATATATACACACGTAACTTTACCTTTTAACTTAAAGTACTTATTTAAGCCCTTTAGTGTTTTTTTTATATACATATTTTTTAAATCCGATGAGATTCAAATTTAAATTTAAGACTCTAGTAATAGGATTATAAATGAACCACTATTTAGGGTTCGGTTTAAAAATATCTCATCGAAGCTTGTTTAATAAGGGTCGTGGGCGAGGCTCAAGCTCATTTACAAAGCTTGTATTTGTGATGAGTCAAGTTTGAGTATTGCTATAAATTCGGCTCGTTAAACTTATAAGCTGGCTTGTTTACGCTTATTTATAGGCTTGAGAGCTAAGCTTATATATTAAATTCTTTTAATTTTTATATTTTATAATTTTTGTTATATTATACTAATTCAAAAACAACACAATCAACAAGCTAATGCAATTATATTAAAGTTGAATTAAACATAATGAGTCGTTTAAGTTTGATTAATAAATAAACAAATCAGGTTTGAACCAAACCTAAACTTAAAGAAAAATAAACGACACAGGATGGCTTAACAAGTGGAAAACCAGCGAAGAAAACAAAGTAAACAATGTACATAAAGTGACAAACACATGACTCGCCATGTGAACATATATTTTGCGAGGATGAAAATTCTTCAATATAATTGATGCCTGACAAAAGTTGCACTACATAGAACACAAAGGCAAACAAACGAACATCAACAACCAAGCACACCTTTGCAGCGAATGAACACTCCCTTGCTGGTGAGCAATAGTGTCATTCAAAGTCACGCGAGTCTCCTTTTGCTTCCTCTCCACAATTTTTACACATAATAAAAGTAGAGACAAAAACAAGAGAACATGAAACACAATTTTCATTATTGGTATCATTATTACGACAGAACAGGCTCAAATGAAGCAAGGTTCAACCCAATTTTGTTCAGAAATAAAAAGAGCCGCTAGCGTGAGGAAGAGGAGGAGAACTTTGACCTGTGACGATCCTCTAAACCAGAAACACTTTTTCTTTTGAAAAAAATGTCCAAATGAAAACTAACTATTTAATAAAATTAACTTGTTTTAGAAATAACAATGATATCAGCACATAGGGATTGTTAGAAAACCAAAAGGCCGTTCAGGTGCAACCTTAACAGGATCCAAAAGTAGCTCAGCACAAAGAAAAACAGGATCCACAATAAAAGAAAGTTTAAACATGACACAGAACAGGAACTAAAACAATGTTGCAAAAGTTATGAGATTAACATGGTCAGACGGCTCGCTATCTATTTTACAAGCGGTCGCAGTTAAGTAAGTATGAGTACAGGTTTTAACTTGCCTTGGTGTAGACACTGAATTCAATTATTTGTCCATTCAGTCATACGACATACCAAAAGCAACACAAATTTGTAAATCAAACCATTCACTTCAACAATATTTCATTGCATTCAAACAAACTCCAATGCAATAGGATGATATAAGATTTCTCACCATTCTCAAAGAAGAATGTAGCTTCTTATTTTTTAGAACAATGTATATATATTCACACACATACTCTCTTTTTTATCAAATACATATTCAAAAACTTAATAACAAATTTGACCAGTGTTACCCTCTTATTAACCACAACTTGTCAACTCAGTGTTGTCACTTCACATAGTTCATCATGAAATATTGTTGTAGTTTCACACAGCGAAAATGAGATTGGGGCACTCATTATACTTCCATTATTGGAAAAAAACAGAATTAAAACATAAAGATCTTGTAGCAGAGCCAATCATCACAGATAAAAACGTGCGAATAACACGGACTCCAAGTTTAATCTAGTAAGTCCACTTTAACTATATTTGCGTTATTCAACCACAGGGAAACCAGGCCAAAAACAACATTTTCTATTTTGTATAAAAATGAATCCTCTATTTGATTATTAAGAACACTTTTCATAAAGGAACAACAAAAGAAAGATAGTTTGAGACACCAGCCAACGGATATCTTACCAACTTTAAGATGCATATTCACATATCCTTTCTTTACCTTAACTGTGGCATAATACCTGAAATCAGTAAAAAAGGGTTGCATTATGATTCTCCTATTGAAAAAAAAAAAAGAAGCTTAGAGAAAGTTCTGTGCAAATTCATTCTCTGGGGTTAAAGGGCAAAAAAATCTTAAGGTTAACAGGCAACCACATCCATATCAAATAGATCAATAGGATTGAGCCGAGCAAAGAGCAAACACGTCAGTCATCAACCTAAAATATTGGGAAAAACAAAATGAAACAAACATAAATCAATAATAACAAGAATGTAAAACTGAAAATAATTTGATTGAAAAATCACCCGCAGAACTGACAAATCTACTCTTTGTTTGAAAAACTTTCCTCATTACCTCGAGGCAATGTAACGCAAATATATACAAGTGCAAGGAACGGAATTGAAAGCAGAAACAAGGTGAGGCCAATCTTGAAACACTCATTTAAGCCCGCCGTTTACTCAACCGCCATGAATTGGGTTCATGGTAACGGTCATATAGAGGTTCAATGCGCTCTTGACGCTTGCGTTTGCTCATTTTCGTGGGGTCTGCCACTTTAAAGAATCTTGGTGCCAGTTCCACAAGCCATTTGGGATCTACAACCGTAACTTCACGCATATACTCCTTGGTAGTCATTACAAGCTCATGATATATTACCCAATCTGGCTGTCTCTGAAAAAGTGCACTGCTTGGGTGGATATAAACCGGCTGGTTCTCAACTAGAGTCCTATAACCCTCCTGTGGGTCCTTTCTGGCTGCATGGAAGAAGAATCCAGCTGTAATTGCTTTCCTTATCTTGGAAAAGTTTTTTCCACCACTCACAACATCTAATTTATACCTGAAACCAAAAAATATTGAGCTAGGTGACAACATTCAGAACCAATAAGCTAGATTATAAACCAATAGGTGGCAACATTCATCCAATTCAAAAAAATAGGCTAGCAGAACCTTTTCATGAATTATTGCACAGATACAAGAGCAAATATGTAACTAATAAGCAACTTCTTCTTATCAGTTAGTTGTCCAGGAAATTAAGATAAGTCAATAGGAAAAGAAAAGAAAAGAAAAAGATACTAATAAGGAAAATAATATAGCAAAACAGATTTTTCAAAAGAAAAAGAAGTTAAGATCATACTTGTCCATGATGGTGAGGAGCTGCTTTCTCACATCCTGTGCCCTTCTCAAAGATCGAGACTGAACAAAGTTTTCGAAACACCAAGGGCCAGAAAAGTTCTTAGATTTCCACGCCTCATATACAGCAAGTAAGGTCAAATGATCCCCCTCAGGCTGGAAAAACTTAGCCCTCTTTTGATCAGCCTGGGCTTGCTTCTCTCTGGGGCGATAAAAGATATTGCCGGTCTGAATCATTGCAATGATTGTTAATATTTCATCACTGCATCCAAGATCCACACTCGCCAGTAGCATCTTAGAGAGCGGTGGATCCAGAGGAAATTCTGCCATTTTTCTCCCCAATTTTGTCAGAAGCCCCTCCTCGTCTAGAGCTCCAAGACTGTACAACTGTTCCATGGCAGAGATGAGTGCCTGAGGTGAAGGTGGATCCATGAAGTCAAAAGACAAAAGATCATTAATCCCCATGGCCTTCATTGTCAATGTTGTCATCCCGAGATTAATTCGTTGGATCTCCGGAATACTGGTAGGGGACATCTCATTACGGTATGCACTTTCTGTGTATAGACGATAACATTTTCCAGGTCCAGTACGCCCAGCCCGTCCAGCTCGTTGCTTGGCTGATGCTTGAGAAATCGGGGTAATAACCAAGGAATCAAGCCCTTGCTTTGGGTTGTATACATTTTGCTTTGCGAAACCAGGATCAATTACGTAAAATATTCCATCAATTGTTAACGAGGCTTCTGCAATGTTAGTTGCAACAACTACCTTCCTCTTACCAGGAGGGGCAGGATCAAAAATCCTTGACTGCATCTCACTGGGAAGTGCACTATAGACAGGTAATATAATCAATTCTGGAACATTTTTACCTAAACCTTTCATTCTTTCATAGAGAGACTGGCAAGCAAAATCAATCTCCTCCTGACCAGTCAAGAAGAGCAGGATGTCACCTTCGGGTTCCGTCAAGTGGATTTGTAATACGGTGATCAGGGCTGCATCTAGATAGTCACTCTCTGGCTGTTTGGTATACAGTATCTCAACAGGAAAAGTTCTCCCTGGAATAGTGAATATGTTGCAGTTGAAAAAATAACCAGAAAACTTCTCTGCATCTAGTGTGGCTGAAGTCACAATCAAGCGCAAATCAGGCCTTCTCTTCACAAGCTTCTTAAGCAGACCAAATAGAACATCAGTATGGATTGTCCTCTCATGGGCTTCATCAAGCATAATGACAGAGTACTGAGAGAGATTCTCATCTATTAAAATCTCTCTGAGTAACATTCCATCAGTCATGTACTTGATAACCGTGTCCGGTCCAGTACAATCCTCAAAACGAATAGCATATCCAACCTCTTCCCCCAAGCGACACCCAAACTCTTCAGCCACTCTTTTGGCCACAGACATTGCAGCAACCCGACGGGGCTGTGTACATCCAATCTTACCCCTTGTAGTATAGCCTGCCTCAGCAAGATATTGTGTTACCTGAGTTGTCTTTCCTGAGCCTGTCTCACCAATAACTACCAGAACTTGATTATCATGGACAGCCTGAATTAACTCTTTCTTCAATTTGTAGATAGGCAAGCTCTGCCTCTGCTCCTGAATGGACAGCTTGGACCTTTGCCCAAAAGTCAAGGCTTTACCAAATGCATCTTTCTTCCATTCAGGCATGTCATAAGCAGATAAGCCAACACCCCGAAGCTCCTGCGCAAGGTGCCTCTCACCAGTCTCAGGCATAGGGTCTTCCCAAGGACGATTCAGATCTTTTGGGATAGAATCCAGCATGGTCCTCTGCTGCTGTTCCCTCACTTCTCTCCTCTCTTTTATAAGTGCAGACTGAAGTGCTGCTGCACGACTCAAAGACCCTTCAGGATTCTTGAAAATCTTCACAGGTGACACATCGACAGAATACCTAGTCTGCCCTTGCAAAAAGGCTGGTTCATCTTCATTCATCTCAATCTCAAGCTCTTCCTCAGCTCCCTCTTCTTGATAAAGCATCCCATCTCCTTCCTCATCATACATGGGATACTCATGCACGCTCATAACTCCTGAAGCAATCAATTGCTTTGCCTCCCATCTCTCGGGTGAGCTCATTCTCTTCAAAGGTCTACGCGATTGAACAACATCATCCTCTTCCACAATCCTAATTCCTGAAAGGCCTGTCCGAGTTACTGGCCCCTCCTTGGATCCACCCAAGGAACGACTCCTAAGAGCATCATTGTCATCATCATCCTTACTGCTCTTCTTCAGTGGAAGCAAGTCCCTACCACTATCCTGGTCAACATCCCTCATTGAAAGACTCATTTTCTGCCCCGAAACAGCAATGACCTTAACAAAAACATCTTGGTCCCTCTTCACAGCATCCTTGGCATTGGCAACTCTCCTACTTGAAATCTGGGAAACATGAACCAATCCCTCCTTGCCCCTAAATTCGTTCAATTGCACAAAACAACCGGAATCCATGACTCTAGACACCCTTCCCCTATACACCTGGTACAGTTCAGGGTCATTGGAATGGCGCCTTGGAGGATCCCTTGGCGCCTCACCATCCTCACGGTCGTTGTCTCTATGCCTCCCTCTGCTCCTAGAATCATGGTTGGAATCCCTACTTGTATGCCTCTCGTCCCTGTCCCTGTCCCTGTCCCTTTCCCTATGTCTATCTCTATCTCTATCCATACCCCTATCCCTGTGCCTATCCCTTCTGCCCCCGTACCTCTCATGATGGTCGACTCCACTATCATCTCCTGTGTCCCCTTTTCTCAGCCTTCCGCTGGCTTCCAGCTCGAGTTCTTTTTCAAGTTCCTTGGCTCGGTCCTTGCTGTCTGAGATGGTGAGAGCTCTGAACTTAGATTTGCTGGTATGCGGCGGGGAAGCAGAAGTCTCTTTCTCTTTCGGCTCCGGCGGAAGAATGGCGTGGATTATGGTGAGGAGGGTGTGCACAAAGTAATCGGGCAAATCGGCGCCATTATCCTTTAACTTGGAGTCGAACTCGTTGACAGTGGAACAACAGCGGCCCAACTCGGTGATGTACTCAGCCAGCACCTTGTCTCCAAATCCAAGATGCGATTCCAACTCGCTGCACACTTTGGAGACCAGAGAGAGATACTCTAGCTTCTTAAGCCCCTCCTTCTCCTTCTCGTTCTCCTTACCTTTCTCCATGTTGTAGCCAATTGTTGTTGTTGGGGTTGGGATTAGGTTTAAAAAGCTTCTGGTTTTACGATTCTTCTTCTCCTTCTTCAAATCGGAGACAATTAGGGTTTGTTTGTTGAAAAGAACCAAGTATGACTATATTATTAATGAAAGAGAGGAAAAAAAGAGAGAAAAAGGCGCAGAAGCAAAAAAACATGATTCCCATATTATGGGCCTCAGGCCCAAGAATGGTGTAGGAGCCCAATATAGGTAGGCCTTTTTGAACTTGTCAACTTGGTGTTTGCAATTCCGGGTCCAAGTATGTGATGAATTTCAAATTCCCTTGGTCTTTCTCGTCAATTCAGATGCTAATCCAATGAGTTCGTTCTCTCTGGTTAAATCTAAGAGTTGATTTTCTACAAAGCTCTAGCTACGTTTCTCTTCCTAAGTCAATCAAGATTTTTCAGTTCAGTTTTTTATTTTTAGAGATGTAGAACCGGACTGAACCATTTATTTTGATTCAGTCTGATTCTTTACATTACGGTTTAAAAAATAAATAACAAAACTCGGAACTAACTGGATTGAACTGGCGGTTCCTATTCGGTTCAGTTTTTGTACACCTCTTATTAGAATCCCTAAGAGGTCTAAATGGTTTGGACTTGAGTAGGTTGAAAAAAGACACCCTTGGCAAGAACGGCATTCAACCTTCTTCGGATTCTAACTGCGCATTCTTCCTTGCAGCTTGCCCATTTCACTTCCCCAGTATGAGTGACCCCCTTTCTCTTGTGCGCCAGTAATTATAGCTATGGACAATTGGCAAATAGGTTGGGCATCTAAAGAACATAAGATTCGACACCAAACATAAAAGATTTTATACTATCAGTATATTGTTACCTCAAAATTATCTATTACGGATAGTATGAGATGAACACTATATGTTTGTTTGAACACCAAACATGAAAGAGTTTTTCAATTAACTAGTCTAATAAAACTTTTGAAACCGAAAGAACAAGGTTTGGATTGCTTAGTATTTACTATTTAGCATTTAGCATTTAGAGATGGAGATGAGCAGTTGACATTGGTTGAAAAACAGAGTCAGACTCCAAGGCAGCTGCTAATTGTGGCCATAGGATAGCTGAGACAGTCCAGGAGCCATCATTCCGACCACTTGGCCTTTGGTTCATGTAACTCACACCAATCTTTTGTATTGTAGAGCACACTGTTCCCACCACTGGCCTTCCGAACCCAAACTCCAATTCCGCTACCGGAAACCTTCTCCCGGAGGACAACACGAGCGCCGGACCACCACGCCCCAGCACAAGGTTTGACATCATCACACCGGGCCTATGGCACTCAACCCAATCAATCAAATCCAAGAAATGTTGTCTGTTAGCAACCTTGGCTATGGCATCATGAACAACGGTGGCCACATCTGATAAGGAACCATGCTTCACCTCTCTAACACCTGCCTCCGCGACAGCCACGGACAAGACGTTCCCTATATAATTGGACATGGAATTCTTGTCTTCAGGATCACAAATTCCACCTCGTCCATCCACAAGCCAACCCATCTTGCACTTCTCGTGTCCCTCGCCGTGGATGGCTGCAGCCATAATCTTCCATGTGTAAGCTGAGAAAGCCTCAATCAGAGTTCTCTTGCGATCACCATGGGCGCAAGCGAGCTGATGAAGCCTGTGGATGCTGGAGGCCTCGATGTGATATAGGCGTTTAACCACGACACGGGTTATTGTCGCTGGCATGTTCAAGATCTCCTCCATTGTGCACTTGACAAAGATTTGATCCAAACAAGGGTGGTAATATGGAGGGGAGCGTGGCCTGATGACAAGGTTTCTTCGATGATCCGGCATGCACGAGATGGGCTTATTTTGTGCGATTTCTGACCAGGAAAGCAGGAACCTGGAGAAGGCAGCGGCATCGCCGAGTGCGTGGTCAAAGGTGAATGTGATGGAAATGCCTCCACAAGGGTAACCGGTGGCTTGAACTTGCAGGGGGAAGTCATTGTCAATGACGGAGACAAGCTTCCCTTGCAAACAGTACTCATCAAGATTATACCAGTCCAGTTTGTTCAAGGCAATATTGGCGTGTCCTTCTGTGACAAGGGCGCCACTGTTATCGCATACGATCTCAGGCTCGCCACTGGTTGAGTTTGCCAGGATTCGACCAGCAAACGGGTGGTAGCAGTCTAGAGTTTGAGCAAGGGAGCACCTCAGGGACTCAACCATGTCACCAAAGCTCATACCATTTGTGGGTTTGGGGTAGAAATACAGGTAAGTGACGGGAAAGCGGCCAGAGAGTAGGTCAAGGTTTGATAGGGTGAGTATTTGAGGGGTTGCCGATGGATTTACAGCTTTCACTATGCTTCTTCCACTCAAGATTACTTTCAAATTTCCTGGGGCTGGGGCTGCTGCAAATTGGACTTCCATATCACTGTCTCCCTCTTCTTGCATAATGAATAATTGGTTACTACTAGTTTTATATAGAAGAGGGTGACATACTAGTTTCGAAGTAAGTATTTTACCCAGGAATTTCAATCGTTGATCCTGTTCTTGGTTGACTATATTGATGTTTCATCACTTCCAATTTTTTTGAAATTATGGAATGGTGGAGGGCCACCAGCTTGTTTGTACAAAAAAAAAAGAATTAACAAATTAATAATTGCAATGACAATGGCAAGCAGCATCATTGATATCATTGAAATGTGGGGGAGGGGAATCGATACGAGTCTAAATAGTAGAAGATATGAACTAGCCTTGTTAGTCCACACAATCAAGAGGCCGAACCGTATCAGGAATATACTGCTAAAATGACATGCTGACATAATAATGCATTGCTAAAGAGATGGATATTCTGCTTAAGGAAAGAAACGTGATTCTTTACAAGTTGAAAGAATCTTGGAATGAAATACATGCATCATAATAACAATGTTTATGCGGCCTCTACCTTAGCAACATCTCATGTGTTTTAAGACCTAACCAAAAAAGAAAAGAAACAATATCACCATTCTTATCTCTAGTTCTCTACCGCTAATGGTGCTTGTTAATGCAATGCTTGACTTTTGGGGTGTCCAGACTCCGGAGTGCGCAAGTAATTGAGCATTATCAGCCAAAGAACTTTAGTCACAGATATAATGCCTGAGTCACCTCTTAAGTAATAATTTAAGAGTGAAAGTGCTGCACAAATTTTCAGGCATCCTGTTGTTTAGAATCGTAAAGACATTTATTCAGTTCATCAGGAAAAAAAATGCTATTGAGCCTTGTAAATTGTAATGAGTAAACAAAGGAGAGATGTTTCTATAAAGATAAACTACCAAAAAGAAATTGGAAACTTCTGTAAACAAGTCTTTTGATTTTCCTCTTGCTAGAAAATTAGGAAAATGAAAAGCAAGAGACTGGAACAGACCTTACTCCCTCGTGATTTCAAATTCGGCACCAATTGGTAGATGATCGCTTGGATGGTAGTAGTTTGGTAATCCACCAAGAACATTAGGCGAGTTAGGTTCAGGAAGTTCTAGGAAACTGACTGGTTTTATGATGTCATCTGGAGAAAAGAAGATATAGTCAAGTGTGTTTGTAAAGTCAGGGGTGCAGTTTGTGAAAGCCGGTTCTCCTCTTGTATGACCATAGAGGCTGCATAACGGGATGGGAAGTTCATCAAAACATTCCACTAGTGATGCTGACAGAGAGTTGCCGGAAACAAGGTACTGATAAACCTGGAGAATGAACACAAGAACAATGGCAACAATTAAGGGCAAATAACTTACTAGTTTTACAAGATCATGAGAATGATTGCAGAATACCATCTGATGATAAAAATGATCAAGTAATGACATCTATGGTACCCTAACTTTTCATGGTGGCACTTAAACCAGCTAATGAGAAGTTGAACTCAAGGAAACCATCTTTGGTACCCTAACAATTAAACTCAAGGAAGATTCAGAAACTGGTGCTTAATTACAGCTAACACCAGCGTATGAAACAAAATGAATCTTAAGAATACTTAAGGGACCAAATTGAATATGAGGCAAAGTTGAAGGTGTAATTTGAAAACTTTCTATCAAGAAAGGAGGTCAAATATAGCAGGGAGCTTGGCATGAATGCTGATGGTCTGAGGGTAGAGGACTAATGATCAAAGCCTCAAAACGAGATCAAAATGCAAAAAGCCCAAATGCAGGTTAAGGAAATATATTAATCCCAAAAGGAAAGTTTAGGAACTAACATGTCAATAAACCAGACCAAAAACTGTAAATACTTCGAAAATAAAACACAATGACCAAACCTTATCCCCGGGAATGGAATTGAAGTCTCCGGCCAGAATAACAGAAGGTGAGCATTCAAATTTGTCTGAAACTAGGGTCTTAAATTTGGCTAACCGTGAAAGAAGATATTTAGCCTGGGCAAGCTTGACGTCAGCCCATTCAGGATCCCTAAAACAAAATGAAACCCACCGAAAATAAACAAAAATAAGGAACTGTGTGCATTCCCATTTCATTTAGAAGCCTAATGTATAAAGGCAAACTGTCCAGTGCATCATTACCATACATAAAAACGATAAAATCATCCACCTACCAGTAGAGATGCGTGTTTGCAACAATCACAACATGAGGAAACTGGTCTTTAAGCTTAAAAGCTGCCATAACCCCAACACAGTCACGTTTGTATCTCACACGTGGGTCATTAGGATCTCCCCGATCTTCAGGACCACTTTTCAATGATGAACCTAGATATCTATAAGTAAGTTACTGGTTTGACATGTTACACACAATAAACATCAGATATTTTATTCTTTCATCAAAAAAAAAGAGGAGACAGATCATATCAATATCTACTTAGGTACTAACAAGATGTATTCCGGCATATCCTCAAAATATTTGGTGTTAATTTCTGAATATCAGCATAAAACATAAATATCGCAGCCGTGTCTTTGCATCAATGCTTTTGTGCTGATTTTTGATAAAAGGGAAAAGAAATTACTACCACGTTGGAACAACATCAGACCTCCAAACCAATCCGGTCCAAAAGATAAAGGACATGTAGACCAATCAAAATTCACAAAAAAAGTATGCCCTTTATATGTTTCTTCATACATTTTGTAGTGAAGATGATATAATCAATCACTCTGAATATGGTGAGACAAACTAAACCTGGTTTTCAAAATATTAATTGCAGGAGAGAGGAAAACAAATGAAAATAAAAATATGTAATAGCATAAGAAAGTACCAGTCTTCTGTTGACCATTGTTTTCTTGATTGGTCAGTGAGCCACTGTGTTTATCAGCACTTACATTGGACTCAGCTTGAATTAGGTCTACAAGATCATTGTACTCTATTCTCTCCTCTAAGAGCAAATCTGCACTGAAACCAGGGCCAAGAAATGGAAAGTAGATGCATGAGTGACACAATTTAACATTTAGGTAAGGACAGTATATTTTTAAATACTTCTGATTTGAATGGTGGAATCATTATGTACAGTTACAATTACAGCATGCAAAGGCAGGTTAATGTAGAAGATGCAGTATCAACTAGTCCTGATTTTCCTAGCTCCTATGCTACATGTCTGAGAAACAATGTTTCCTGTCTAGTCTTGACCATCAGCCAACAACCCTTAGCTTTAAATAACATCGTGAACCAATTAAGCTTAGAAAAATTGACCAAGAATTAAGTATGTAGCATACCAGTTATGCTTATAAAAAATTCCACAACCGTCACGCTTCTGTCCACTTCTCTGAATATATATGCTGGAGTAACCATGGCTTTCAACGTTTTTCTTGTAGAAGTTATCATACTCGTCAACTTCCTGGCATGTTTGGTAATATGAATGAATAAGAAGTAAACAGAAAATACATGTCCAAATATGCATTTTCATAACTATCAATAGAACTAAAAGTACCAAAGATGAAAACAACTTTACTTGTAAAGAGAAAACAGGAGGCTGTTACATTGTGAAGAAATTTGTGAAGAAAAATTCTATTTCTACAGTCATTGTTACATTTAGCAAGCAACATCCAGGCAAAAAGCTCAAAAAAAACTTTGTGAAGAAAAATTCTATTTCTACATGAGTTGTGAAAATAGTTAAGACATCTTGATGCAGCAGAAGTTGAGAAAATTGGATGGTTCCACTAGGCAGAGAGCCATCGTCAACTCTTTTGGATCTTATAGTGCAGTGCATGCCTGAGTGCCTGGACAGATGGAAATGAGCATATTGCTATGCAGGATGTCTTGTGAGGGCATAATTTCCTAGAATATTGTATCTCTATTTGAGATTCAAACTGGAATACTTTACTTCCATTACTAAGAGAGTTCTGTTATTGTCTTGCTTGGTTAGCATAGAGCTCGTTAGACAATGTATTTACTCCCATATGTATAGCACAGCTTTCAGACATTAACAATGAATTTTATTTTGTCAAAACTAACAAACAAGAAGCAAGAGAATGTTCCTTTTTCATTCATGTGGTAAGAATAAAGGGATCATTTTTTTGTAAAAAGGGTTAAAGGAAAATAGGAAAAACAAAAAGAACCTGCAGGCAGAGGAAGTCGGCATCTAGGCTTTGGAGAACAGTTAAAATGGCCTGGGACCGAGCTTTCCACCTGCATTGAGCATAACCACAAAGGAGGGAAATCAACAACCTCAATTTGCATCTCATATGTGATACATTCCTACTCGCCTTAACCTCATTTTGATCTAGTTCAAGGGTTTGGATTTCGCGTGGAAGGATAGATGCTCACAAGCGCAAGCTTAGACCTAGATTCACACTCGGAATCTCAACCTAATCGACTCAAGTGAGGTTCTTGATTCGAGTATTAGACCTATATTCACTCTCGGAATATCAACCTAAGGGACAATCAATATGTTTCGAAATTTCCTGTTTTACTTGCATACAGCATGAACAACTTAGAGAATCCACTCTAACAAGGCAACGTCTCAATTTATCAATTAATCAAAGGCTGTTTACAATGAGCCGAAGTGGCTCTATATATAATAACTCCTAAAACCTACTCGTATGGACTAATAACTGTAAAAACTAATTAATAAATATTGTTTTAATTAATTAAACAATAATTCGCACGGCTGGGCTTCAATCTGGCCCGGTTCCTCAAGTCGCATGGCGCCTGGCGCGCATCCTGCATGCAACAATGTCGCCCTTGGCTAAAACGTAAACAGCTCGTGCGTTTGTGCTCAAACTCAGTCACACTTGCGTTAACATCCTTAAGTTTAGGAAACAAGAGCGTTCACAAGCGTCTGACTCACACTAGCCCGAAATGGTTCGGATGGACTTGTCTGTCACGTCCGAGAGTCCTTGTCTCCGTAGAACTCTAGTGCGCTGATATGTTGACTTGGGCCTTCCGTCGATCCACTCATGCAAACGTCCTCAAACTTGGACTAGGACTAGATAACACTTTAATTGGTCCAGTAAGACGCTGAGTTTGCTGTCCAGCATAAGAGATGGTTATAATGTTCAACAGCTCAATGATTGGGATATCACTGTTGGCATTAAAGTTACTCTTGTAACTCCTCATACCATATGAATTATCTTAAACAACAATCGGCCCTTAAACTACTACATAATGAAGCATTTCTGGATCAGAGGTTCCATACTACTCATCGCAACAAAAACATGACATGCAATGAAAAATGATTATACAGAAGAGTTGCTAGTGGGAAACAGCAAACACCAATACAAATTATGTGCAAGGGTTGCATTATTCATGAGCCAACTCTATGCCAAGAAGAATCACTAAAATATATTAAAATTAGGTGCATGAAAAAGCATGAGTGTGGAACTGTGAACACCCCATTCTTGGCAGTTCACAGGCATGAAAAATATAGTTTGAAGACTTACTTGAGGGAAGCAGATGGAGAATGTGGAAATAAAGAACTCTTCACATAAACCTGCATTAGAAAAGAAGATTTGTAACTGACAAAATCAGACATGGGATGATTATAACCTCGAAAACCACAGTTAAAGAAGTTCAGTTTCACGACAGAGAATCCAGGACGTGAGCCAACACTAAATCAGAACAACAATTCATTATTGTTGGTACAATGGCTTAGATCTGTCTAGACTCTTGAGTACTAGGATTGAATACCACTCATACCAAGCATTAAGAGCTACCTGAAATTATGAAGGCTAAGGCCTAAAGAACTACCTTAGCACCTTATGAAAGAAAAGGAAAAGAATAAACAATGTATCAAGTTTGTTCCAGCTCCATAATATTGAAAAGGAGTACCCAAAAAGGAATTGAACATAAAAAAGTAATGTTTCAGCAACCAATCCAATGACCACTAAAAATCATGTCTGGGATCAAACACATAGCATTACTCAATGCTTCGGACACAGCCTTGTTAAAGTCACTGCAGCAACAAGTGAGCTATGGCACAAAGTATGCACAAGGATGCTATGCCTCCTATCACCCAAAATGACTCGACAACTTAGTATAACTTATCAGAAGACCATAACAGCGCCAAATATGCAAACAACATCTTCATACTTATGACACATTTAGTTCAAAGGCTTCTGATTTCTTTAAAAGTCTAAGATAAATTGTAGAAAATGCTTAATCATCGATCAAATGTGAAGGGCAAAAAAGAATGTGGAACCTAAAGAGTGTTGATAAATTTTGCATACCTGAGCCAAAATGTTATAGGAAACAAGGCTGAATCTGATTCCTGCAATGTCAGGTTTAAAAATCATGATTTGTTACATACAATGATGTATATTTTATCAAATTCACTACCTTGGTTCACTATTGTGCATCAGTGAGGAACATAGGAAGCAAATAGTAGCGTAAAGAAAAGAAAGAGTATCTAGAGTATGCAAATGGTATCTAGAGTATGCTATAACTAGCGGCTCTTGGGTCCAAACCACGGTCTTTGAGGAAGTTATGTCTATGTAGTAACTGTGGTTCCAGACTTCCAGTGTCAGCATTGTTATTGTTAATTTGTTGGTATTTGAAGCCATTCCTTTTACCCTTTTCTTCTTGTACGAAAATGAAACATAAGGCAAGGTCAGGAGGCATAGGTCTCCATAATTTGATGTGATTCCATGACAGTTACCATGGTGGTGACTTTGTGTAAGTTATTTTTTGGTGACTTTGTGTAAGTTATTTTTCTACCAAATGTAAGATAAACTAATGGAAGCACAACAACAAGCTAGAGCAAGAGAGCTTATTGGAGAATGGTTGCAAACACAAATAAGGGGGGGGGGGGGGGGGGGGGGAGGGGAAGTAACAGAGAGCAGGTAATGGACATGCCCAAGTCCAAGACATACAAGCAAACAAACAAGCATGAAGATAAGGAGAGAGAGAGAAAGCATTGCATACCGTCAGGGTTACTTCGGGAGTAAATGTCAGCGCCTTCAAGAGAAATGAATTTGTGGCATACTGGTGACGGTGTCGTGCTCATTCTGCTCAAACAAATCCTGCTGTACATGGTGAGAATGAAACAGGAGATACAAAAAAAAAAGACATTAGCTCACGAATATAAAGATAATCAAATAGAAAATTGCAGAGGTTCTTTTTGGGTATGAAGGAGCGAGATACAGAAATTGTGGGTTCACCTGGTGGAGAAAGGAAGAGGGAGGCGCGTAAGCAAAGGAAGGGACCTTAGCATTTGTAGCTATTTATTTATTACTTACAGAGTATGGAGGCACCAAATGCTTTTGGAGTTGCAACCACCGTCACCACCACCAGCAGCAACAGCTTTTCTGTTCTGCTTATAGTTCCTCTCTTGAAAGAAAAATTAATCTACGGTTAAATAATTTCAGCCGCAATAACTGTTCTTTTTCAGCCCTCTTTGGATTGATTCCCATAAGATTTTGTTTACCTCGAAATTTGATTTAATAGCTAAAATCATTAAATTTTGTTCTTTTCCTATTTTTTAGTTGTTTAGTTTTGTCTATTTTTTATTTCTAATGATGGTATTTTTTAATTTTTTTTATATTTTTTATAAATTATAAAGTTCAACCTAATCAATTTAAAATGAAATAATTATTAAAATATATTTATAACTGAAATTAATAATTATCTTGATATGTGTAATTATGGTTAAATTGACAACTACAGTAAAAGAATACAGAGGGAGTAGAATGATTTTGTGGCAAAATCCTGGAAATCCTCAAACCCATTTGAGTAAATATACAGTACATCCGTTGTGAGATGTTATTATGTTCACTCATTTACATTAACCAATAAATAAACTATACGTTAGGGTTGTTCGTTACAACTTAGGTGATTTTAAAATATAAAATTTTAAAAATATTATAAATTTAGATAGTCATTGAATAATTTTCAAAATAATTCGTCCACGTATAACCATTTTATTAATTTGAGTGCCCACATAATTAGAATTATAAGTATATTATATAATTTTTCGAGTTACAAGAATAGAAAAACATAATAAAGTCATTCATACTCTTTTATTATTACTAGGTTATTTTGGCACGTGGCGTTGTACGTGTGAAATTTATTTAGATTTGAAAATGTTAAAATATTATATTTATGTATAAAAAAGTATTTCACACAAAATATTTTTGGTATAATATAAAAGTTTTAATAATGTCTCAAAAAATGGGATTAACATAAATTTTTACTATGGTGTTTAAACTATATTGTAAGCATTATATTAGTATTGTTATTGATGTATTAATGTAGGTGTTGATAAAAAAATATTTTATTAATTCTGAAATAATTTAATTTTTAGTTCTTAAAATTAAAATAATTTTAACTCAATTAAATAATTTACTTTTGTAAATTGAAATTTAAATATTTAAAATAATATTTTATATTATTTTTATTCTAGTTCTCCAAATATTGTAAATAATTATGTAGTTATTTAAAAACAACCACTAATGATTTTTTCTTTAAAAAATCAAACTCAATAAAAAAATAAGTTTAACATTTAATGAAAAATTATGATTTAATTAAATGTACAAACTATTTTTCTTCATGTTTATGTATGATAAAAAATCACATAATTAGCTAAGGAAAAATAATTCCTTATCATTACAAATTTTACAAAATTAAACTTAAGTAATTTAATATTTGTGTATATATACTTTTTAAGAATAATACATTATAAAAAGGTTTTCATAGTTTCTTTATTTTTTATTAAAAAATAGTTTATTGAGCCAAGATAATTTCTTATTTATTTTACATATTTTTTTATAGTTTTTTAATTTTTAACTAAAAATAATAATCATTTTTTACTTTATTTTTTTATTTTTTCTCTCATATTTTTTTATTTCTAGTTCTTATTTTAATAATGGCAATGCATGAAATAGAAAATAACAACAACAATAATAATTAAAAAAATAGTCTAAAAATAATTGTGATTATAATTTAATAAAAGGGATAACTTTGTTAATATACTTGTCCATTGTTTTTTTCTTCTTTTCATAATAATATCATATTTTGTTATCTTTTGAAAGAAAAAAATATACTTTCTTAAATTTTTGGATTAGAATAATAATAGTAGTAATAGTTAAGTCATGAAACGTTTATTATTATTATAAATAAATAAACTATTCCAATTTTAAAATATTGTTTATTAGATTAAAATGATAATAGCGTTAAAATATTTATGTATCTCATGATTCTCATCTAATCCATAACTTTTAGCTTTTTTTCCTATAACTTATGGCTTAGAACATGATTTCTTATTTAATTTTCTTATTTATATCAACTTCATCAACATTTCATCACTCGCATTAAGAATCCATGAGTGAGATCTTCTATGTACTTTTTGATATGTTGTTTTTTATCATACATAAACATGAAGAAAAATAGTTAGTATATTTAATTACAAATTTTACGAAATCAAACTTAAGTAATTTAATATTTGTGTATATATACTTTTTAAGAATAATACATTATAAAAAGGTTTTCATAGTTTTTTTATTTTTTATTAAAAATTAGTTTATTAAGGCAAGATAATTTCTTATTTATTTTACATATTTTTTATAAATTTTTAAATTTTTAAATAAAAATAATTATCATTTTTTACTTTATTTTTTTATTTTTTCTCTCATATCTCTTTCTTTCTAGTTCTTATTTTAATAATGGAAATGCATGAAATAGAAAATAACAACAACAATAATAATTAAAAAAATAGTCTAAAAATAATTGTGATTATAATTTAATAAAAAGGATAACTTTTTTCTTCTTTTCGTAATAATATCATATTTTTTTATCTTTTGAAAGAAAAATAATATTTTCTTCAATTTTTTATTAGAATAATAATAGTAGTAATACTTAGGTCATGAAACTTTTATTATTATTATAAATAAATAAACTATTCCAATTTTAAAATATTTTTTATTAGATAAATATGATAATAACGTTAGAATATTTATATATCTCATCTAATCCATAACTTTTAACTTTTTGTCCTATAACTTATGGCTTAGAACGTGATTTCTTATTTAATTTTCTTATTTATATCAACGTCATCAACATTTCGTCACTCGAATTAAGAATCCATGAGTGAGATCTTCTATGTACTTTTATAGCAGTCTATTACGTTATACAAATTTACCCTCATCCATTTGTTATTAATTGAAAAAATAATTTAAATTTAAGGTTTTAAGGTTTTAAGGACTTTAAGTTTACGATAAATATTTATTTAATTATTTTAGGTATAATGATAACTTGTAAATTAGTAACTAACTATTAATCAATTTATTTTATTATTATTTTAATATATGACTCATGCATATTAAGTTGCAGTTTTTTTCTAGAGAGGTGGGATTCAGAGTTGTGTCATCTAATTTTAATTATCAATTTAAAGATTCAAAAGGTTACTCATTGTAACAATATCTCATTTCAAAGCTAATTTAACTTTAACTTTTTAACAACTTTAAGTTTACAATAAATATTTATTTAATATATTTTATGTACCTATCGTATGTTGTTTTGATGATGTAGATCATATATTCGACCCATAATATTATAATGATAACTAAAAATATAACCAATTTTTTTTAAAATATATCTTATCACTTTACCTAGCACAAATTTTAAGGTAAACAACATAATTTTTTATAGTTTAAATATTCTTTCATTTCGGACACTATAGTTTTAAGATTTACATTAAAAATCCTATAATATCCTAAAATATTTTAATATAAACATTATAAGTGGTTAAAAAATGGTAAAAAGTTTAAAAAAATTTATAAATATTGGAGGAAAATTGATTGATTGTTTATTTACAATGATTTATTGTCTCTTTTATTATTAATTGAGATGATTAATATGCTTCTTTGAGCTTGTTTCCTTCCTTTGTGGTTTTATAGGTTTAATATATGTTGAAGGAGGAAAGGGAATGAAAAGGCCGAAGATTAGAGCTCAAATGATCAATTGGTGTTGAGCAGATTTTCCTGGCGCATTTCCGGCCTATCTCAAGGCCTTGAGATGAAGCGACCTGGCAGATTCCAGCTGGACAGCACTGACCATATTTTTCCGTGCTACAATTATTTATTCCTGAGTGCTTTTCTTGTCTGCTTGGGACTTGGTAAATGGAGACAAGGTGTTCCCAGCATGCTATATTCTCCCTCACGTGGCTCAAAGAAACAAAACATAGTGGAGAATGTTTAGCATGCTTGTTTTATGGATTTGCCAACTTGGGAATATTTTATTCTTTGGGTTGACTGACCTTGGCTGCCATTTAAGTGAAGAGGCTTGAGCAAAAAAAACGTGAAGTCCAGACCAGACCAGAAGGAGAAGAGAGGGGATCGGAAGAGAGATTTTTCTCTCATCTTTTGTATTTATTTTCTATTTTCTTGTATTTTCGGATTTTATTCAAGCTTGCTGTTTTGATTGGAGTTGTAATTAATTCCTCCGATTCCTGGTAGGGATTGAGAGGTTAACAATTCCAGTATGTTGTGAGACTTGTTGTTCTTCAATAAAAACGTTTTTCATATCTCTTTTCTTGCTTGATTTAATGACAATTTAATTGTGTTGTGTTTGAGTTTGATCAACTTAGATTTCAGCATGGTTAATTACAGTAGAATCCCTGTAGTGCCGCGTTTCTGCACTATAGAGAACCCGAGTAGACAACTAGCGATAAGATAATTAAACCTTCTCTAAAGCTAGAAGAAGAAAAGGGTTAGTTTTGAGGTCCATGGACTGCAAGTGCGTCCATCTCAAGGTCTAGAGAAGGGCCTTCCTAATCATATCAATGAACCAGCAATCCTTGATTGTTAGGGGAGTTAGGGTCACGAAAGGAGCTTCTCCTTGAGTGACTTGAGTAGGAGGAGGCTTGGAGATCGCCCCTGGATGTATCTCTATAACTTCTCTATGAAAATTGTTTTGAAAATGTTTTATGTGTCAATGAGCAACATGGAATTGTTACCTCAAGAGATCTCTACTGGGAATAATATTTCTCTCATCCTTTCACTCTCTTTTTCTTTACTTTTTTCGTATTTCTTTTACTGTTTTTATTTAGAGCATGGCAGACTCATCTCAGGGCCTTGAGATGAAGCTGCCATGTCTCCTGCTTTATTTTATTTTCTAGTCATTTATTTTCTTGCACTGTTTTCACCTCCCCCTTCGTTTTGATCAGTTTGGTTTGGTTGTTTGCAGGAGAATGAGCATTAGGCCGATAGTCCCTGTGGATCGATCCTCTTGCCGCTATGCACAAATCCTTTTTGCTGCTTAGTGATAAGTTGTAATCTTTTTATTTATGATCGCGGATTCGACACCCGTCAAAAATGTATAACCATAAATATTTGATGATTAGATTATAAAATATTAATATTTAGTATTTATTTTTAAATATCTAACCTCATCCTTTTATATTATTAAAACTCATTAATCAATAGGTGTCACAATTAATTTTAGGAAAATTTATAAATTCTCTTTTTATTTTTCACTTTCATGATTTTTTTAACTTTAAAAGTAATTTTTTCTGAAAAAATAAACCATGTATTGGCTTGAAATTATAGTTAAATAATAAAAATAAAATAAATATAATTAACCCATGTAAAAAATATTTTATGTACAATATAAAATATTTCTTTCATAAAAATAAAATTAATGTAAATCATTTTGATAATATATGGCTAATATTGTCAATACTTATAAATAAACTTCTCAATTATTCTCATAAAAAAATTTCTTCTTTTTACCATATAATTTATGTTAGAAAAAGTATAAATATTATAATTTATTTTTCACTTTTATTTAGTTTATGTTTCTTCAACTCTCTTAAAATCAATCACTTTACTAAACTTAATAATAAAATAAAACAAAAAATATTAACTTAAATAAAGAATATTATTCTTAAAATAATATAATAATAATTAAAATAATTTACATTTAAAAAATATATTAATATACATAAGTTATATTTAACAAATAGATTTAAATTTAAAAATAGATTAACTTATATTTTACTCATTGTGATTATTTTTCAATTCCATACTTTTAAAAATATTTCTCACATTGTAGCTCCATGAGTACATTACATAGATTGATTTCTTACAATCTCTTTTAATATTAAAATTTTCTTCCTATGAAATTATTCTTATGAACTTTTACATTTATATATTTTTAAAATTTATCATTGTTTGTGATATTGACATGACTGAAGAAAACAATGATAAATTTTAAAAATATATAAAAGTAAAAGTTCATAAGAATAATTTCATAGGAAGATAGTTTCGGTATTTAACATATTTTAGTTCTTAAAAAAATTATCTTTCTCTTTTGTATTTTAGAATTTAAATTATTAAATTATTTTTTTGTTAATTATAATTTAATATTATGATGCAAATATTTTATTATAAAAAATCACCTTCTTTTATGTTTCATACTATCAAAAAATTATTTAATATAAATTTAAATTCTAAAGAATATATTTAATATACATTAATTATTCATAATTTTAATATTAATTCACTTTCAAAAATATATATATAGTTTATACAAATATAATTTATTTTTGCTAACTTTCTTAACTCGCAATACTAAGTATATTTTCTATGATAAATCATTTAATAATTTCAAGCTCTTACTTAAAAATTATGAATATTATAATTATTTATTAATTAAATAATTTTCATTTAATAATATAAATAAAATTGCATTACTTAATTGATAAATTAATTTATAAGTTTTTTTACTTTATAATTTACTATTATTAGTGTTATTTAAAATATTATTACAAGCTACTTCCATGTGATTTTTTAAGAGACTAACGAATGTAGGAGATCCGATTTTCTTTCCACTTTTGCCATATAGGATTTTGTTTATTTATTTTAAAATTTGTGTTGTTGTTTAGCTTGAAATTAAAAATATTATCTAGTTTTTATCTAAAAAAATATACTAAAATCTCAAGAAATATATTTACGTAATCATAAAAAATATACTCAAAATATTTATTTTGTAACATTTTATTTTTTATTATATAATAATAATAAATTATTAACTTTATTGATTAAAAACTTAAATATATTTTTGGATAAACTATATAAAGAAACCTTAAAGTTTACAAAATCTCCCACTTTAAACCCAATAGTTTTGAAATTTGCAATATAAGCTTGAAATTTGCAACGTAAGCCTGCAACAAAATTACAATTTCGGTCTTTCTAATAATTAGAAAATTAAAAGATGGTAAAAAATATTATTAAGTTATTTAATTTTTTTAATTTTTTAATATATACTGGTTAATTTTTTAAGGGTGATGTTGATTCGAACTAATTAAAAATATAAATAATTTAATAGGTAGGTTAATTAATTTAATAGATAGGTTAATTAATTAAATAAATAAATTAATTAAAATGTTTAAAAGTCTATTACGTTTAAAAGTCTATTACAATCAAATAACTTAATAGGTAGGTTAATTAATTTAATAGGTAAGTTAATTAATTAAAATATTTAAAAGTCTATTACACCTTTAAATTTTTTAATAATTTAAGGGTATAATAGACTTTTAAAGAATAAGACCCTTCGTGATTTTTATTTAGATAAAAAGAACCTTACTCTGGAGCAATAGTTACTCCGGTACTGTACTATTACCCCAAATATATATGGTGTGTACGAGAGATTGTTTTTTGACTTTTTTTTTTGTTGTTGTTTAGGTAGTTGTATAAGTGATTTTTATGATGAGTATAAACATTTTTTACCAATTTTTTTCTCTAATTTATTAATTTAAGTTTGTAAACATTCGATTATACTTATAGTATTACGTATAAGCCATTGAAATTTAGTAAAATTGGTCATTTATATAGACGAATCCAATAGATCTAAATATGAACGATATATATTTAAGTGATGAGTTTTTGAATAAATTAATATATATTAGTATATTATTCATATTTTAACACATTCGTTAATATATAAAATTTATTACTCCCTTCGAATAAAATTAATTGACGTTTTGGAAATGCACGCGGATTAAAATTTAATATTATCTAGAGGGATTAATATGTATTAATATTACATATTATGTTATTAATTATTATTCTAATATCATAGATTAAACTTTATATACTCCCACTAATTAACGGAAGTACAAGTCTAAAAGGTAGATCTATCAATTCTCAAATGGCGACAGAGAAGAACTATAATGGGATTCTCCTGTTCCTCCGCTCCTCGGCCTCCTCTCGTATACTGCAAGCAATGATGAAATTGTGGATTGTTGATCTCTGAGCGAGCGGCCAGGATGAGAAGTGAGAACAATGACATCCTTTTTGTAACCGGCGCCTTTCTTGGCCCTTAAAATCGGGGAAGGGACGGACCCGCTCCCCTTCTGTCTCCTCGGAACTTATTTTGTACTACTTTTTAAAAAAGTTAAAAAAAAAAATTTAGACATCCAACATTTAAGGATCTTTATATTTCGACATCAAACTTTAATCTCCGATTAAATAAGTTAAATATTACTAAGTGGTTAAAATTTTTTAACCTCTAAATATTGAGTTGCAAAATGTCACCTAACTTTTGGTATTTTTATCCAGGATAGCACTCAATTTTTCCTTTGTTATTCACATACGCTCCCTCTTCCTCTCTCTCTCCAATCTCCGATTCCAATTCCAGTTATCTCTCTCCCTCTCCATCTACAGCATTCCAGAAAGTAAAAAATGGTTTTCCTTATTTTGGATTACCAGCTAGGCATGAATGAATGATTTGTCTCGAACAGTAATTGTTCATTCCGTATAAAAAGGGAAAGAAAGAGGAGAGCGTCTTTTGCAGTGTTTGGGCAGAGTGGAGTGGAGTGGACATTATTGTAATAGAGAATTCATATTCCTATCTAATTACTAACAAGGAGTCGCCGCCGTCGCCGCCGCCCACCCATTTCCGTCTTCTTTTTTCCTTTTCACTAATTATTAAGGTCTGTTCTGTTCCTCTACATCTTCATCTTTTAATTTCCTAATTATTAAAACTTAAGATTATTATCTTCATCTTTTAATTTTCTAACTAAGCTTAAACAAATCAGCACTCACAGTCATCATTGCGAACAAAAGAGAGAGAATGTACAGTGATTAGCATTGCTGCTTTTGTCAATGCCACAGTTTCAGTCTTCACGGTTTCTGATTTCCAATTTTTTCTTTTTCCTTTCCACTACCAATCCAGAAAGCTTCTTTAACGAATCTGCTTTTCAAATCTCATTTTATCTGTAAAATAACTCTGTTCTTAGTCAATCGTTATCGTACCATGATTCACCCTTTTCGATTCCTTTTTGAAGCTTAAACACTAGAGTGCACTACCTCAACTCACGCAACAATTTGCTCCTCTCTTTCTCTTTTTTCTTTTCACTTTTTTTCTGGATTTAGAACTTGGAGTTGGATTGGAGCTGATTCTGGTGTCAACAACTCCAACTCCGACTCCGACTCCAATCAATCGGCGTTAACAGTTGACTAGAGATCCAATAAGATGCCTCTGCGCCTGGATGGAAATCTTTTTTGATTAATAAAGATAAGATGGAATTTTATAAATTGTTTGAATTTCTTTATTGAATGCAGTATTATTTATTATTGTAACAGATCCACCACGGCTCATCGAGATTTATTTCTTCTCGTTCCATGTCATTAAATTAATGGAAAAATGGAAAAGAACAAAAAAACTTTATCATGGAAACTTCCTCTATTTCCGCTTCATGTCTTGTGTGGTGGTTTGTTTTCTTTTGAAAAAGGAAATGAGAAGAGTCAAAATCTTGTAGTACACCTTTTTCTTGTTTTCTTCTGGGCAAATGTGAAAAACAATTACACTAAATAACAATGGATTTTGGTGTTTGTTGATGCAGGCTCCAGCTTCTTGATTAATTAAAGTAATAAAAAAGAGAAGATGATGATGAGAAGAATAGCTTGCTGCACTCGGGAAAGAGAGATTAGCCTCGACTTTGATGAACAAGAGAGTAAGATTTCCACTGGCTCCTCCTTATTCAATAGTATCTTTTTTTTATTAAAATTAAATATTTGTTAGTATTATAAGCATCTGCCTTGAATCCTCCTGATACGTGCCAGTTTCATCAGTGTTAAGTGTTTACTGTTTGTGGTGCACTTAATTGACTTTACCTACCAGGCTACCACACCACATGGACTGAAACTTTTAAGTATTTGAAAACTATAAATGCCCATATGGTCAGAGACTCAGAGTTATCAGGAACATGAACCATTTTGTTTAACATATCCTTCAATCAAAGTTAAAAGTTGCTGGGTTTTTTTTTCTTTCCTTTGTTTGGCTTGTGGTAGTAGACTAGTTGTGCTTCCACAATCTCTCCTCTTTTTCACAGTCTTGGTTAAACTGGAAGAAATGAAGGGTTAGGGTTTGATCATTGATGTGCCTCTTCAAGCCATTTAATGTGATGAGCCAATGGGCATGAACATAACATTCTTAGGTGGTGCTTCCATTTAATTCATTTCAATGTTGGAGCAGAAAATTTATGTCTCTTGAGCAGAGGAGTAATGTTGTTGTCCCCCACTACACTTGGACCCTACACATCCCATGTTCAAAATTTCCACCATTTTTTCATGCATAGATAGATAGGCTTTTAATAGTATTTTGTTTTATTCATACCCATGAGCCTCCACCGACTCAAACACATTATTTCGAGGCATGAGGCTTATGCACTCTGCCACGAATTGTAACCCATCTGTCATTGGCATTAGTTATAATTATCCAGCACTATTTGTTACCCTAACAGATGAGAAACTGCAGACTTGTATACTCCTACTATTTTTCGCCATATCCCTCTTCTAGTCTAAAGTCTTCGTGGAGTAGTGCCAATTATAATCATAATTATGATTATAATTAAACTATAATATATGACCCCTGAAATCAAGATTTTCATGGCCATCCTTGATTATGATTGGTTGTAAGGTTAGGTAGGTTTTTGACTCACAATGTGTTTGAAAACACCTCTGTAATTTGAAGAAAAAACTCCTCATTAATAACTGTTCAATGCTAAAATCCAGATCCTTTTGGTCAGAAGATGGGTAGGTTTGAAGTTTGAAAAAAGTGTGTATTGTCATGTACTAAAATGTAATGTTCGTACTTGATAGTCCAAACAAACCAAACTCCGAGTAATAAATTGGTCCCCATACATAGTAGCCACATGGGGATGTTTTTCCATGATTTTAACGTTCTGGCTCTTTGTATTTAAAATTTAGTTGGATGCAGAATATTCCATTAGGGTGCAAATTAATCTTGATTTTCCTTGTTTTTTACTAGTTGTTTACTTGAGAACTAGAAAAAATTTAAAAACAGTGATAGAAATTCTAGTAAAAGAGACACCACACCACTCTAAATGAATATGCATGTTTTTCATATCCTTCGTCTGTAATTTTGTTTTTAGCTTGTCATCTGTTGCCGCATCGGCTGTTAATTGCTCGCCTCATTTCCAACTTTATGCTTGACTCTTTCCTATATGATTTCTAATTGGATATTGCAGGGATAATGACATATAATGGCCTTGAGAGTTGCATTATAAACAATCAGTCTTATGAAAATGAAAGTGGGACGAGCAGAGGCGATGGGTGTTTGAGCGAGTCTTTTGATGATGGCTACTCAAGCTGTTCTTCTAGCAAAGATGCTTTTGGATCATTTTCTTCTAAATGGTTGCCAACAAAGAGAGATGATCAATGTTCGGATGATTGGGAACTCAAACAGAGCCCCCAGCACTTTTATGCCAAAGATAATCCCGGCTATGCCCGCCAGTCTTCAGATGTACAGGAAATGAAGGAAAAGTTTGCTAAGCTATTGTTGGGTGAAGATATCACGGGAGGCACTGAAGGTGTCACCACGGCTTTGGCATTATCCAATGCTATAGCGAATCTTGCAGGTACAATTTTATCCTCCCTTTGAATGTGGGTAAAGGAATAAGTTTCAGCACAAGAACCTTTAATGATGAGGATCAAGATGATACCTAGCTTGGTTATAAAGTTCGTTGTCGATGGGGCTGCAGAAGCTAAGACATGACATGCTTGAATTCACTTCTTAGAACGGATAATATGATAGATGAAAATAGGTTAGGAAGAATAAAAGAGATCACTCTACATTAGAGGGAAAGAATTATAGAATGGCAGAGAAATCCCCATACTGGAGGGACGACAGAATCAAAAGTGGTCAACAGAAGAAGCTCACTCTGAATGATTTCTGTTACTTATCAAGCGTGCCTAAAACACATTGTAGGCTTACTTATATAGACACCAAAACTAATAGAACCTCAATGAAAATTGAGAAGGAAAATGAAAGATGAAGCTTAGTTCCTATACTTTTTGGTCCTCCAATAATGTGTTTAAAAAGCATATGCAACTACTAGTGTGCTAGGAGTTTCCTCAGTTTTAGATTTCATCGCATTCCCCTTTTTTCTTTAATTAACCCTTAAAATGCTTTGAATTGGATTTGTAGCATCGGTTTTTGGGGAACTGTGGAAACTGGAGCCGTTAGCTGAAGATAGAAAGAACAAATGGCGAAGAGAAATGGATTGGTTGCTCTCTCCTACTAACTATATGGTTGAATTGGTTCCTGCTAAGCAAAATGGGTCGAATGGCAGGACCTTGGAGGTTATTGTTTATTTGCGTTTGGCTCTGTAAAAGAAAACTATTTGTCTATATAATATGGTTAGAGTATGATTTGCCGTTGATATTGAAGCAGATAATGACCCCAAAAGCTCGTGAAGACATCCATGTGAATCTTCCAGCACTTCAGAAGTTGGACTCAATGCTCATTGTAGGTGATCGCTTCTGTTCTATGATTCACATGCACGAAGTGGTCATTGTATCCATGTTTATGAGTCTATTCATCAGTTGTTATGTGACATTCATTTTTACATGTTTGACAGGATATACTGGATTCAATGGTGAATACTGAGTTTTGGTACACGGAAGGAGGGAGCAGGGCAGAAGGAAGGTGCCAGAGTACAAAGCAGAGCAAGAGATGGTGGCTTCCACTGCCACAGGTACCCACCACAGGGCTTTCTGACAAAGAAAGAAAGAGATTACTCTATCAGAAAAAGGTGGTGTACCAAGTTCTTAAGGCTGCCAAATCCATCAATGGAAGTATTTTGCTAGAAATGCCTGTGCCAACCATTATCAGGGATGCAGTCCCCAAAGTAAGCTTTTGAGACTAATTTGATTAATTGCAGATAGGATAAGTTTCAGATTAGGCTTTTGATCTCGCTTCTAGCATTTAATACAACCAATGAGTTTGTTGTCCGTATTTACAGTCTGGAAAGGCAAACCTCGGGGAGGAACTGCACAAGGTCTTGACTGCAGAATCGAGTACATCTGAAAAAATGGTCAATCAACTTAATTTAAAATCTGAACATGGTGCGCTGGAGGCCATTAATAAACTGGAAGCTGCTGTATTTGCATGGAAAGAGAGGATTTTGACTCAAATTAGTGGTAAATCTCCGAAACGAACATCATGGTCCTTTGCTAAGGACCCATTGTCAGAGCTTGACAGGGTGGAGTCACTATTAGACAGAGCAGAAGCCCTACTGCAACATCTCAAGACCAGCTATCCGAACCTTCCTCATACATTTATTGATGCTACAAAAGTCCAATATGGCAAGGTGAGTTTAACAGCTTAATTATAATATTAGATAATTTTCAGCCAAGTATTTATAATTGCCAATCTTTCCTGGTGTCTTGTGAAGCTAGTGAATAACTGTGGTGGTTGTTAATCTATGATATAGGATGTTGGACATTCAATTTTGGAAGCATATTCCCGGGTTCTTGGAAACTTGGCCTCTAGCATATTGTCAAGGATAGAAGATATAGTGCAGGAGGATGCTTTGATGAATCCTGATTCTCCTGCCGCAACTTCCTGCTGCAGCCCCGGTCCCCGATTAAATGTATCAAGTTAGAACATGCAGGTACACGCTTCATTCTTAATCAGACTAGCCTGCAGCTGAAGGATGGCAAATACCATGGTGGATCGGTATGACTATAGTTACCATTCTGATCACTTGGATTTTTGCTACAGTGTCAGTGAAAGTGAAATGGGTTCGAAATTGCAACACCGAGTTGAATTCGGGTGCGGACTGCGGAGAGGTTTGTACAGTTGTCTCGTGGAGTGGAAATAACTCCATGACGATAGTAGTGGCCTCCTTAGACAGCAGGTTTTGTAAAGGAAATGATGTTTCTTGCATGGTGGCATATGTTTTGTTGAGGAGAATGAGATGAAAATGACTTGTGGTTTTGGTTGCTTAGTTCTTGCTGAATTGCCAAACCCACCATATTTTTATAATCTATACTCATCATTGCCATAAACCAAAAAGTTAAATGGTAAAAAAGAAATCCTTTTTTAAAATTTTTTTTAACAAAATTAATTTCCAAAAATTGGTTTTCAGGAATAGTATATTGCTCAAGCATTTTAGGTTACAGAAATTAAAAAAAATATATCAATAATTCACGATGAGAACGATTCAACAAATTTGATATTCGATTTCATAAAAAAAATCTCTCTCTCCTCTTATTCATTCTTTTTTTTATTCGTTGGTATATATTTGTGATAATAAAAGGAAGCATGAATCAAATTTTGTCATCCATTCAGGTTCCATTTTGACATTTCTTTTTTTTAATTAATAAAAGAACATGAAAGGAAAGGAAAGGGGAAAATGGAAAAGGAAAAATGACAGCAGACGAGATGAAGGTGGCGAGGAAGAGAGAGGAGGAAAAAGAGGAGAAATTTGATTTTTTATTAGATGGTAGTCATATTATTTTTTTAAAATTTGATCCCTATTAAAGTATTTCAACGAAGAAAAAAATACTTTCTCCGTCCTTAAATAAATGATTGACTATCAAGGCACTTTTCTTTATCCTTTAAATAATTGTCATTTTTATCATTTTCAATGTATCAATTGAGAATAATTGGCTAAACATCCGGTGAAAATATCAATCAATCATTTCCTTAATTCCCGTGAAAGTAGCTTGGACGTCATTTATTTAAAAACGGATGGAGTATTAGTGTCCACTGAAAAGCGAGCACAATGCTAACCTACCTATGAAATGGGCATGTTAGCAAAACTCAATATTTAATGTCATTAATTAAATCAAATCCAATTTAACTTTGATTGAATTTCTAAGTATTTATATTTCATTCTCTCGTTCTATATTTTAAAACCTTAGTATTTATAGAATATAAGTGATACCATTGTTTTTATTACAACATACTTAAAGAGCTCCTTTCTTTACCTTAGAATTTTTTTTTTCTTTTATAAAGTACATCAAAAATCATATACCTATATTCTCTTTAATTTCTTAATTAAGTATTTTTGTCAAAACCTCTACATATATAAGATTTAGGGTTATGCAAAACATTCGTAACCCTAAATATGTAATAAGAAAGAGAAGAAAATGATGTTAGGGGCGAGAGTGCAATGAAAAAATTATTGGTGATGTATTTGATAGATAAAAGAAAGTTGGTGGTAAAAGAATTGAACTTGTTAGTTTTGGAGGAAGGGTATGGATGTGCCAAGTTTTACGAGACCCAAATCCAAATGTAGAGGAGTGAACGAGGAGGCGAATGCTCCGATGCCGACTCCGACTTCCAACCTTTACGTGGCCAATTGTGGCCCTACCGTTGGACTTTCATACGACACCATCGCGTCGGTGTTCGGCCGATTTGGGGATGTTGAAGGAGTCTACGCCGCCGATGACAGCGGCGCTCGCGTCGTTGTTTCTTATTCCCAACTCACCTCTGCTCAGGCTGCTTTCCAAGCCCTCAATGGACTCCCCTGCCCCGATCTTGCTGGACGCTTTCTGCACATTCGCTACTCAGTGCTTCGACCTACTTCTCAGGTTTTGATTAATTCAGTTCTCCCGTCATTCCATCCTCTCATTCCCTTCCTTCTTTACTGTTGTCTGTTGTCTATTAATGTTGATTGATTTTCATTGTTTAGAATCAGTTCAAGAAGGACTCGGTTCCGGTTTCATTGGTGGCTTCAGAATTAAACATTCCAGGACTTCACTTGTTGCTTGACTTTGTCAGTGCCGAAGAAGAACAGGTTCATTGTTAGTCCTTTCTGGTTTTTTATCCATTTGCGCTGTGGATTCCTATAGAACTTCTTGTTCCATTTTCATTTTTAGCTCTACATAAAAGACTTCAATGCAACCCTCAGTCTTTACTTTTGTAATCTTTCTTTATCAGGCATTGCTCGCGGCAGTTGATGATAGCCCTTGGAAAAATCTTGCTAAAAGAAGGGTCCAGCATTATGGATATGAATTCTGTTATCAGGTTGTTACTTATTCCTGTACTAACTGCTCCTCTCCAGCAATTGATAAGTTTTACATGATGCCAATCTTGTTCTGTCCTAACGTTTTCTATGCATAAAGATGACATTAACGAAGCTTCAAACAATTCCAAAGATACACTTAAGCTCTAAGAACTTTGTTTCTCCTGGCTCATTAGTTTTCTTCATCTCTCTGGTACAGACTAGGAATGTTAATACAAGGAAGCAACTGGGTGAACTTCCATCCTTTGTTTCTCCCATACTAGAAAGGATCTCACTGTTTCCTGCCCTTCACGATTCTGCAAATATAGCATTAGACCAACTTACGGTATGCTGTTATATTCTTCCCTGCCATTTATTTATTTTTATTGCAGTCCTGTTTAATTCAAGTGATAGTAAAGGTATGTTACCTATGATTATTGGAGAGGTTAGTTGCTATAAGCAGAATTACCTATACCTTGATCTCTATGTAATGGTTCTAATAATGAAAAGAGATTTTCTATTTATTTTGTGTGTTTTTTAAGGCTGAAGATCGGCGATTCTATTACAGGTGAACGAGTATCCGCCTGGGGTAGGCTTGTCCCCACACATAGATACCCATTCTGCTTTTGAGGGGTTGATTTTTAGCCTTTCATTAGCAGGGCCTTGCATTATGGAGTTCAGGAGATATCCTGACGGTTCATGCTTTCCTAAAGTTTCTGCTAATAGTGACATGAAAGCTGAGAATCCTGATAGCCGCTCAAGTTTTGATAGAAAGTCTATCTATCTTCCTCCTAGGTCCATGCTTCTGTTATCTGGGGAAGCACGTTATGCTTGGCATCATTACATTCCGCACCACAAGGTATATAATTTTGAAATCTAATTTTTATTGTCGGTTCTCTCTCTAGGTTTATTCTTCCATTCCCAGGCAACGTAGAACCAGTTGAGAATTTGGAGAACCTAGTCTCAATTCTGTGATCTGATCAGTTCATAACAGTAACTCTCTACCTTGAATGCCTAGCTCTAGCAGGAGAAGCACTGGAAATGTTAAAGTTTTATATGTATGTTTTATTGTATGCATCTATTTTTGGGTAGAGGTCTATCTAATTTGATTGTATAGATTTCATCTTTGGACTCTTTGCTCGTTGGATACCAGCTATTGGTTTAATTGACTAAAACAGCATGTTCCTCCCAATTTCTTTTAGAGATAGCCAGTTGCTTTGGTTCCAGTGCTATTTTCCATTATGTTTTGTTTTTAGATGTATCAGGCACTTTTTATCCATAACTAAAATTATCCTGGATGTGTAAATGAGAATCTCATCTAAAGTTGTCCTTTCAAAGACCTACTCAAATCCCTTCCCAAGAAAAAAAAAAAAAACAAAACAAAAGACCTAGGGGTGAAATGAAATTAGATTTGAAGAATATGAAGCTAAAATTGAAAAAAAAACATGTTATGAATTCTGAGATCTGTATGCATGTATCTGTTCATAAGCATGATTAGTTATCCTTACTTAAGAAGGTTTGTCCATGCATGTGTTACAGGTTGATATCGTGAATGATAGTGTGGTCAGGAGACATTCTAGAAGGGTTTCTTTTACACTTCGTAAGGTTTGTTTGCTTCAAATACTTTAGCTGCTCCACCAGTTTAACTATTTTAAGGTTTACTAGGAGATGGACTTGTATGCATGAAAAATGGCTTTGCTGAATGGCCTGGTAGATCAATTCTGGGGAAAATGGCCGCTTCTGGTTCTACTTATTTCATGGGAAGAATTGATACCATCTCTTCATGATATTTGGAAGCATTTCCAGTTTGTTCTCCCTTTTTGAATGGTTACCTGTCACCTTGCAGGTGCGGAGTGGACCTTGTCAATGTGAATTTTCCCAGTATTGTGATTCCCAGGGGTAAGAGAGTTCATCGTGGTAATCATTTCATGTTGTAATTGAAGTTCAACACGCTGATTGAACTGTTGTTGATGTCCAATGATTGGTGGATCAACGGCAACCATGAGCTGGACTTGAACAGATGACTAATACTGGTTAATTTTGAGGCTAGGTTGCGCACGACTAATTCAATTAGGTAGATAAAGGGTTGAGTTAAAATCAGGTGATCCAACTTTATAATTTGTCAATTGGCACAAGTGTAAGGTGGGCAAGCGATATTAGGTTTCATACAAGAGAGAGTATATGCTACATTGCTATTTGAAGTTGAAACTTGAAACTGGGCTCTTTCTCTATTCCCCTGCCAACTTGGTTACATGACTGTGTATGCTACCGCCCATTTGGTTGGTGTAATATTCATTGCCATTGTACTCGGTAGGCGTCATGATATTTGTATACTTTATAGTTTAGAGAGAACTTGAACAGTACCCGAAAGATACCCAGTTGCTTCTTGTGGATGAATTTAAAGAGAGAGATACCATCAGTGATTAGCCAACTAACCAAGAAGTGCCATGTCCTATATTTCACAGCTACAATGCTTAAATTGCCAATTAGGTTGAGGCAATGAACAGTGTCGAAGTTTGGAGATTGTGTTGTCTTTATGTGAGTAAAGAGTTGTGCCTGATGAATTGAATGTCAAGATCACGTGGCCAATGGAAATGATGAAACGGACAGCAGTTGTGGGCATATCTTGTCCCTTTGTGTAAAGGATCCACTGTAAAAAGAAAAGGAGAGAAAAGACTATGACAGCAAAAAGAAAACATCGCCGTTAACTGCACTACACTGCAAATTAGCTTAGAAGGTCACTTAAAAGTCAACAGAAACTGGTATTTTACCTTTGTTTTTACTTTTCTTTGATCTTCCCGTTATCTCTCAATTAGTCGGACAAAGAACTAATCTCATTTGAACACGCTTGAATTTTAAAAAATAACTCTTTCGGTATAATTTTCGAACTGAAACAACACAATTTCCAGTAGCAGAAACAAAAAAAAGAAACGAGTCTAGTCTGCTTTCAGGAGAGGGAAAAGAATTTGAACAAAAGAAAAGGGAGTTTATTGGAAAGATGAGTGGTAATGATATAAGAGACGAGGAAGGCAACCCGATTGTTCTGACAGATGAACATGGTAATCCTGTTTTACTCCGAGATCAAAATGGAAACCGCATCAGAATCAGAGGTACAGCCATCAGAATATCCGCAGTGGATGTGGATTTAATCGGGGAACGGTAGCATGTACCGGACACTCAACCACCACCACGGTCCTTTATTTCGTCTGTTATAGAAATGCTATGCTGGGTTTTCTACCCAAAAGGAAAGTTGTTTTGGGCTACATTTTACCTTGCTAAGAAGAATTTTTTTATGAATTTGATGTCACGTACCCTGTTCTCTGCTGGATTTTTTCCAAAAGGAAAGTTGTTTTTTGGGTACTTTTTACCTTGGTATGAAGAAATTTATATCCATTTGATGCCACCAACCCAGTTCTCTACTCCTGTTCGTGCATTGTTGTGCATGTTTCAATAAACTATTGGCGATCTACAGTCTTTTTTTCTATTTCTTTTTGGATAAGAATTTGAAGGAACAATCCAATAACGATACAAAGAAAGGTTTGATTGTATTTGTACCACACCCATTTTTTCACTGCATTTCCTTCAACAACATCTAAGTAGTTCATTTATGCGCCTTTCCATCTTAGCCTTTGAAAGGGTATCACTATCAATCAACTTAACATTTTGGTTCCCTGGTTATACAAGTATTCATTTTGGTCCTTTATCGCATGAAATATAAATAACATTACTTATTCCAAGCATAAATTATTACAGTACACAGTACAGACAGCTTCTTCCACATTAGCAGGTGAGTTCCTTCTACTTTAAGCTAAAGCATCACCAATGTGGACAGCAAATAAGTTAGGGTTAATCAAGTAATAAATTTATAGGAAAGCTTACAACAATCAGTGCTTGGGCCTTGGAGCCATGGTTATTAGACCCATAACCTGGATATTGACCATTTCTCATCTACACGCCGCCTGCGGTTACAACTACTCGTTTCTATCCATCGGGCTACAAATCACCAGATCTCTCTCCTGCAAAAATATAATCAGGAATTGGCATTAAAGGAATAATCTTCAAACACAGGCTACACACAGTGCAGAGCGTTATACCCAAGAGAATATTATAAGTTCCAAAACAACATAGAACATGATAGTATAAATTATTGGCAGTTAACAAGCAATTAGAATTACACTACTTTTATAAGCTACTATGTTGTAATAAAAATGTTAACATATTTTTTGTCTAAACTTCCTTCCTCAGCAATTATAGTTAGGTCACTAAGTACATTGCTTATTATTTGCCACAGGTGAGCATGTACAATTTTGTTGCCTAATGAACTGCCTTTTGCACTTTCTTTCATATGATTATCAATTCTTTTAAATACAGTTAATATGGTTATGCTCGACATTATTATGGAACTACTGTGTATCACTACACATTTGAAGCTAGTTTGGAACAAAAATATGAAGTCCCAATAAATGGTGGCAGGCATACAACATTGAACTACTTAATGCCTATTGACTGAATTCATAACCCTAGATGAGTAGGCTTTAAGAAGTTTTACCGTGCATGCATTTGACAAAGTAATCCAATTCGGGGAAGCAAATAGTTCCTGTAGCCAGAGGTGATGGTTGCTGGTACACAAAGAATGAAAAGTGGTGACGATCAGGATCATTCCTTGGTTTTGCCATGTTAACTACTCTCATGTATCCTTCTCGATTGTAGCAAGAGAGCAAATTTACACCAGCCACTGCTAAACCCCGGTCCCAAGCAGAATTCAAAACCTGTGGCACAAATAAAAAATGAGAGAACTACATCGAAAATCTCAAATCTAGTAGTAGCATTTATGGCAAATAGGAAACTCATTTTGCTACGGATAATGTGTAGTACTGGAAAACTGAACTTCACTGACAGGCTAAGTGACCAAAATCCAGGAAGCAGCATGAGGCCTTAAGGGGATTGTCAAAACTCAAAAGGAGTAGCATAAAGAGCATCACCTGCCAACTCAAGGCTTCTGGATCAGCGAATGCTTCATCGTTGCCATGACCAGTAACTTGCACACCTGAGCATACAAACTTCATTGTCACTGAGTGTTTCTTCAAAATATCAACAATTGGAGAATACCCATCCTGGTTCGTTGGATTATAGTACCCTGCAACAAGCTCTGCTGCATGGCTTGTAGTCTTGTACCACCAATAAACGGCAGGAATCTGTCCATTGAGATCTCCAATTTAGATATAGATGGTTTTTGAAATAACAAAAAACCACTACAACAGCCTTCTCATAAAAGACTCAATGTATCAAAACTTCTTAAAAAACACCCAGAACTAAAATTGATCAGAAGGGCAAAGAATTACACCTAAGACTAAATGACAGACCTGGCCGCAGTCTGTCATAGAATCATGCTTGAATGTATTCAGTTAATCACGATCATTATTTTTTTGCAAGTTAACTTGTACAAAGTCCACAAGTGATCAAATAAATTAAACAGGTTACAAAAATGACTAGACATGGTGAGCCAGAAAACACAACCTAGTACAAAAATAGCTATTAAAGAAAATGAGATGTTCAGGGTTTCAATATGGTGAGTAATTGGAAAAGCTGGGTGTATTAAAAAATTAAAGCTAATGGTGCAGTCAGATTTTAGTGCAAGAGACAAAGAAGGTGGTTGATTACAGGCATAAACCCAAGATCCATAATCAAACACTCCAATTATTAGAATTGCATCGCACAATCTCGAAGAAAGCTATAAAGATTCTAGAACTCATTTGTAGGATTTCTAGCAACCCCAGTCCAACTCAGACTTCTCTTAAAATTGAAAGCTAAGAAAGATCATTACTAGATGGTTACAAAGCAAATTCCATCCCAAATAGATCTGTCTACTTTAATTAGTTACTGAGCTTTCATATATCACCCAGTCAAATATAGCAGATTCAATTGCAAGCAACCACTCCTGGAAGAAATCATGGATTTCAATTAGAAACAAATAAATCAGCAACCAGCACTGCCAGAGGACATAACAATGGCAGTATATGTACCGTACTTCTGGTTACATATTCTCACTCAAGTAAACAACTAAACCTTACGTACCTTAACAATTAGCTTTGTGTCCTCAAATGCAAGGCTTGCTAGAGACAAAACGTTGTCAGCATGGTCTACCAATGACTGGGAATACCAATGGAGGAAAAAGCGGCCATAGTAGCTATCATAATCCCCACGTTCACAGAAGAACCCTGTTTCATGTGGCCTTGAGTTATATTGACCAGCATTATCAGGTCCCCTTGCCCAAACTGAATGACCACGCAACTTAGCTGCTTTCCGTAGGTTTTGTTGTAAATATTTATCGTAGCACTGCACGGAAGTAGTTGGTTCCAGAGTAAGTGTAAATGTATAATGAACCTTAAAACTGGAAGCAGAATTGCAGCGAAACCAAACAAAGGTTCAATTAGAGAACAATGAAGCATAAAGTAGCATGCAAAAAACTATAGCACATGGCACATCTCAACATAAATATAAATGGTCCAACACTTTATGAGTAATTCGCTCATGCAATGTCATGCACAAATATAAATATAAATATATAAGAGCCTAATTGTGCAGTATGATCATGAAGGATTACAGAACCAAAAAGCACAAATATAATGGATGAAAATGTCAAGGAAAGCAAAATAGAAACTAGTAGCTTACAAGTTGACGGTATCCCTAAGGGTCAATCACTTTAACCTCGGGTGTAATGAGGTTAATAAGTCAACGTAAATATTACAAAATTGTAGTTAGTAGGAGTAATGTCAAGGGTATAGAATCAGTTTACAACACTGCAAATGCTAGTCATCAAGCATGTTTGGTACGAGATAACGTCTATATTAGGAGGCAACAAGAAGAGTTAGACAAAAGAAAAGAAAAAGAAACACATATAGACACCTACGTAAGCAAAGCAAAGAAATGGGTCCCAAAAACGATGTGAGTGAAGACTGAAGAGGAAAATACAAAATTAGTCTCCCTAGATTTTTAACCCGCATTATCCTCATAGCAAACATATTCTAGGATAATACTACAAATAATGTGTAGGTGAGTACATAAGTAGAGATCAAAGATTACCAGTCCCATGCAACAAAAGCAAAAGCTATTTCGACTTGCCCAAATAATCCATATATCACAAGATTAACTGAAAGAGATACCTGAAACTCACCGATACCAGGATACCTCCATCCCATCCTTTCTGAAAAGGAAGGATACTTCAGGTCCCCAGATGGTCCAAGTCCGATCTCAATGGCAGAAATCAACCCCTCAACAAACAAGTCATCAAATTCTGTACGGAAGCTTCTCATGAAATCAAAATAAACCTGCACACATGTGACTCAGAATGAGCAACAAAGCAACAAGTAACTGTATGAAGGCCCTCTGGAAGGGCCAGACAGAACCTGTGACAAATTTGACCAACTCAATTTTCAAGAATACATAACCAGGCTAAGAGACTAAGACAGGATGTCTTGAACCAACTTTTATTTCCAAATCCTCTTGTTGATTTAATTCTTCATGTAGACTTGTGTCTACTACATGTATCCTAGAAGTGGAAATGGTGAAATCAAGAAACTTTAAAAGAGAAACAACTTTCCTCTCAGGATACTTACAAAGATGTAGAATAGTAAGCAAAAAGAAGAGAGAATAGGAAAAAAGAATGCTCTAATATGAGATTGGGACATCTTGCAAGTATGCAGGTGTTTAGTACAAAAGATGGGATAAAGGTGACATGATCTTTCAGAAAGGAAAAAGAAAAATCCAGAGGAAGTCTCAGCTTGGTATTTGGCTTTTCGCTTAAAACCTCAATAGCATGTTGTACATTTGGCAATTGACAACATCCAGGGACGAATTGAGAGAGGTGAATAGGTAATAATGCAGTACAAGGTAGTAAAAGAAGGAGTACAGAACAGAAAAAGAAACCACCAAATAACATTTTATTACCTCTATTCCAGTTCTTCCTTTCAGAACTCGCTCTTTATCAATGCCCCATGATAAACACTCGGTATTTCTCCTTCCTTCACGATCTGTGAAAAATATATCCTGGTTTTCTTTGCCAATCTCTAAAACCCAATGGGGGAGGGAGATCATAATATCAGTGGAGTCATTTCCTTCATACTCATGAAATGCCATTATGACCTACGGAATTTAAGGGAGAGATTCAGAAGAAGTTGTTATCATAACAGCATAGAACCATTCATAAGTGAATTCTCAAAGAAATCTTCCATATAAGAAGCAAAGCACACTCAAAAGAAACGCATATAAAGTGGATAAAGATGCATTTTGGACTACTTGACTGTTTTGTTTGCAACTAAAGGAAAGCATTGTCCCAAATCTATTAATGTACAGTGCACAAGCAAGAGAGGGCATTTTCCGGAAACCAAAAGTTATCAACATAACAATTAGCAGTCCTTGCACAACTTGAACATTTTTTCCAAAAGAGATTTTATATGCATGTATCAATAAAGACCCCCGGCAAGATGTCTCTAAGACAGAATAAATTTGACTGGGAGGAGTTGAGCAAGGATTGTGGTGATTTGGAATAACCTGCAACTTCAACTTGAAGTCTCGGATGATGTTGAAGAGTTCCCTATATCCGGACCACACATACTTCTGAGGAGACCAGGCTTCAACAATTCCCCACCAGCATTCAACAGCAACACCATCCACATCCAAGGACTTGATATGGCTCAACTCCTGCCTAATCCCTGGTGGATCAACCAATTGGCCGCATACGTTCATAAACCCATTCTGCACGCACTAGTAATTGACAGAAAGAGCCTCAGCAACAAGTAACTCAAAAGAAGAGAAAAGTAGCAAAGCGCGAAAATAAAGGGCTCACCCCAAGCATTGCATAAACAGGGACGTAGGGAGTGGCAGAGAAATCAGCATCGTGGTGCATAAGCTGCTCCGCATCCAAGCAATCAACGGAGGGGCAGTACTTGGAACTATCTCTCTCGGTGATGACCACAGAATCAAGAGAAGCCGGGGAGAGTGTCTCGTCAATTCTGAGGACGGAGGCCTGACACTCCAACGCATTTTCTGCGGCGCCTTTCTTCAAAGAGGAAGAGGAGACGGCGGCAAAGGATGGCATTTGGGAAGAAGGAGAGGACTGTCTGTAGGTGCTGCCGTCGGGCTCAACGGTCCAACCGGCTTCGCGCGCCAAGGCAGCAAGGACATCGTTCATGTCGGCACGCGCGGGGAGAGGGAAGTTACCGTACTGACGAAGGCCAGCGAGCATACGGCTAGTGATGGCGCGGCGGTGGCGTTCGCGCAGCTTGGTTCTCTCTTTCTCCTTCTCCCGCTCTCTCTTGCCTCTGGAAGAGGCGTTGATGGGCGAGGGGGTAGTGGAGGTGACGGGATCTGACGCGGCGGCAGCGGTGGCGGCAAAGCCACGGGGGCGACGGGGTTGGGGATGGGGACTGGGATTAGGATTGGGGTGGACAGGGTGGGTGTGGGAGAGAGGGTAGAGGTCGGGTTGGTTTTGGGGATTAATCAAGAGATCATGGTTGGCGGAGGAGTCAGTGATGGTGTTCATGGTTATTCTGTTCTTCTCTACACAATTACAAACACACACTGGAGCCTGGAGGTGGTGGAGACTCTAGCGCCCACTTCTCATGCTTCACCTTCTTCTTCTTCTTCTGCTCTGTTCTGTTCACTTGAAGTTGAATCACTTCTTCATTTCATTGCCTTTGGTTGGTTGGACGGACGCGGTGAACTGGAAGATAATAAAGTACTACAAAACAGTTCCCCAAATATCTACAAATTGGTCCCTGTCAAAAATTAAATTTCAATTGCATCCTTTAAAGTTCCATCTGGGACGTACATATACTGATTGATATACACGCCTTTAAAAAACCACATCTTCCAATCTTCACATAGGTAATTATTACTCCAGATAAAAATAAAAAAAAGGTAATTAATACTCGACGATTAAAACATTCATATGGGTTAATATTACATTCTGAGATGTATCTTTTTGCATAGCATTACCAAAGTATTCAATAAATAGCCAAAAATGCTTTAACAAGGATATACTGCTCTGTAGGCATGCATACTATTATTATTACAAAAGCTCGTTCCATTCCCAAGCGACATTTTCTACTGCTATTTCCTACAGTGTGTTGTGCTGCCTCAAGAGAAGGGATTGACAGCCTCCAAAGACTCGTAACTAACTCTTTCAGCGGACAACATTCCCAGCGATGATAACTATTTTTTGACATTCAAGGGTACTTCAACAATCGAGGAAAATCTGATAACTATTTTTTGAGAAAAAACGATCAATCTCATCCTTTCACTAGCACCTGTATTGAATGATTTATTAGGCCCCCTGGATGCATTGACATTGCTAAATTTCAAAACATGCAAACCAAAACCATTGAAGGACATAGTAGGAAAGAAAATTACAGTCAACTGCATTCTTGAGGGAAGTACATTACAGATTTCTTCGTCCAAGCTGCCATGAAAACTGATCAACAGCCATCATTGCACGAGATGCTGCACTGATTGAGCCATCATACCTGTCAGTGTCGCACACATCACTAATCAGAGCCTAAAAATTCATGCAAATCAGCAGCCTAACACTGATGAAATGCAGAATGGAAGACGAAATCGACAAAGGGCTTACAGCGCAACAAAGAGGAACGCAGCTGTCTGCATAACGATGGCACCTTCACCAGCAGCTTTTGATGAATTCATGCACCTTGCACAGAACGAATTCTCATGAATTGATGTAACCAAATCTGTCCACCCAAATTGAGAATTCGTAAAAGGCTGTCAATATGGTGCTTGGGATATTTGCTAGGTCAGTCCTAGTCCACTGTACAATGATTCTAAACACAGTGTGCAGTTTGTAAACTTGCATCTAATTGAACAAACAATCAGTGATTTTACAGAATGGAGAGTGGAGGACTTGGATGACACTTCCATTGCCATATTTCATCAACCATCCATATGTACAAACACTCATTCATCTATCTACACACACAAACAACAGATACCCTGAACAATATGGCAATAGATCCTATTCGGCTTTATTAAATGTAGATGCAAATTGAATCTTGTGTCCAATACTGAGACACAGCTCATTTGACATGCATAGACACAACCTCAGCAAAATCAATATCCATTTTCAAAAGGGAATTTCATTGCCATATTTAAGAAATAAGTTATACATCAGCACAGCGGCGAGGTTGAGGCAAAATTAAGGCTTTTCAGGAAATGGCTGTTAAGAGTTTTCTAAAATCATATTTAGCTCAAATGTGAAGCATTACATCAACCGGAGCAGCAGATCTTACATTGGTTTACTCCGATAACGAAGTTCTCAGTCTGAAGTTTGTCGCTCTTGATAAAGTCAATGAATTCACTCAATTCGACAGGATTGGTTTTGATACCTTTTTGTTCTGCACTAAAAGTACCCAGATCAAAGCTTAAAATCCAGTGCATCTAGAAAGTCAAGAGTTAACACAATCCACATGAAAAAGTAAAGCAAGAATCCACTTACATGGTAGATAGCAAGCGAGAGGGTCCAGAGGGGTCATAGTTGATGAGCAAGGCTGCCTTCAGCGGCTCACCTAGAGATACAATTCATCATAAACAAGTCGTAACATGAGGAATTATGAAGGAGTGAGATGAGAAGGAAGAGAATTACTAACCAGCGGAGCCAACATTGGTGGAAGCCCACTTATCCCAAGCTTTATGAACGAAGCCCCAATCCATTCCTCTTCCTACTCCTACCAAACCAACAGAGCCAAACCCTAATAGAAATCCCCAAATCGTGAATCAGTGAATCTAAGTCAACCTCATTTCTACTCTTACTACCACCGCGTCAAACGAAATAAAATTAGCACGAACAGAGAGGGTACCTCAAAGATTTTTAGACTCAGAAAAGAAGGGGGGCGGTAATAGTATTCTTCCAGAATCCAGAACTCAGGCCTTCACTCTGGGCCTTCACACAGGCAATTGCAAAGCCTTGTTAGTTGTTGTCAGTTAACATTCCGCTGTGCTGTGCCCGTTGCGCTTTGAGTTTGAGCAGTTATTATTATTATTGTTGTTAATTACTATTTCTACACCGAGAAAATTGTTATTGTCGGTTACAAAAGTTCTTCTTCTTCTTGTTTTTTTTTTGGCTGAACACAATGTTCATACCGTTAGATTGCATAATTAAATATCTGATTTTGCTTTTTTCTTTTCAATCTCATTAGTTACTATTTTTTTTATAAGTAATTCCAACGAGCATCAATCGAAAAAAACGAAACGAAATTAAACAAAAGAGTTCATTTATATTTGTGTATTAAACTTGTCATGAGTCGGTGTAAATTTAAGTCAAAATTTAGCCGGACCTAATTTCCTTTTAGGAGCGGGTCTAGTTTGATTTTCGAGTTTAATTTTTAAATCAAGATATCATAATATAATTTTGGAGTCTTAATTCAAAAAAAAAAAATAGCTTGTGATTTATTTTTTATTTATTTTTCTTTTGGGTGCGGTTTTTTGTTTTTGTTTTGTATTTCTAATTAATGAGAATGTGATTAATTGATTAATTAAAACTATACTTATGAGCCAAAAAATACATACGTTTGGGTTTGATTGCAGATGATGATGATGATGATGATGATGATGATGATGATGATGATGATGATGATGATGATGAGGATACCATAGACATGTCCATTTGGACATTGGACAACAAATTGACATGGTAGTCTTTTTCTTTTTCTTTTCAAAAATATTACTACTAGTAGTATTTCTCTCGCATTAATTTCGATTTTTCCGCTTACTTTGCTGCACAAACCCGAGCCCAGGCATACGCGCCTCCCTCACGTGACTCTCTCACTCTCCGGTCTCCACTCCAGCTCTTTCTCAAATAGTCAGATCACGGGCGTTGGATTCATGGAACGGAACCAATCGGACGGTCCCTATTTTTGAAGACCCCAATTCCGTGGCCCCAACAAACAAGGGGGGCCCACCGCACGTTTCCTGTTTCCTGCACGCGCGGGCGCGTCAATAACCCACACGTCCACGCCAACAAACTATTTCGTCTGCTTCTTTCTGTTTTACTTTTTTTTACAGTGGCAGTTGCAGTTGGGCATGGATGGATGCAAATTGTGCAAATTGCAAATTGCAATGCGAAACAAATTTCAAAAGCAATCATCACATTCTCACCAGAAACGAAAAGAATTTCCTCTGCAAAATCAAAATTCATAATATTATCATTATTCTCTGCGCACACTGCTCTGCTGCACCATATCAACGCGCACACACCACACCACACGTAGCAGCACCAGTCCACACTATTTTATTTGACACCTTCTTTTCTCTTCTCCCTCAAACAAACCATAAACCCTCCATAAACCCCTCAACACTCCATTACTATACACTATTGTACAGTACTGCTGCCTGCTAATGCTTTGATTAATTATAACTCTTCTACTACTGTTTCTTCTATATACAATGGCTATGGCTACTGTGGCTTCTCCATCGATATCATCAGATCCTGCAGAGCACATCAATGTGAGCTCTTTCTACCAAATTGATCACTCCATGCTTCCTTCCAAATCCTCTCTTCACCTCTCCTCCATCCGACTTGTCTTGGTCTATGAGAAGACCAGAAATAGGGTCTCTCTCCGATACCCATCCCTCACCTCCCTCAGGGAATTCTTCAGTACCACCCACCACCAGATCAACAAGAAGATGAAGCAGCTCCCTGCACTCGACGAGAGGTTCGTTCTCGGATCTGAAGTCGCCGCCGATGCTCTTTACAGGCGCATCCCTCCTCATGAATTAGCTCAGAACGCCCACTCTTGGCACTTCTGGGTGCTCCCTTCAGCCCAATTCTCACCACCTTCTTCATGCAACAACAATATTCGCCTCTCAAACAGAAAACCTCCTTCCCTCTGCTCTCAACTCAGGGGCTCTGGAGTGCTCAAATGGGGCCAGCGAAGGCAGGTCATGTTCCTAGCTAGGCATGTCGACGACCACCTTAAAGCGGAAGAAGATCATGGAGAAGAAGCTGATGAAGATGATGGCGACGACGGCATTGATGCTAATCATGCAGCAACAGAGGAGGATGACGATGACGTTGACGATGAAGAAGATGAACAAGAAGACGATGAAGTTGAAAAAGAGAGTGAAAAGGTAGACAACCCAACAGTTAAGGCCAAGATGATGAGTTGCAAGAGAAAGCGGGATAGCAAGGCGTATAAACCCAGAACCCAGAAGAAGAGAATGAAGAAACATGAAACCAATAATCAGACTGTGGCTTGCAAACCCAGAAACACCCAATTGATCAAGAAATCTGTTGACAGGTGGCCTGCTGAGAGGTGAGGACAAAAGAACCATGTTCTGTTCATTATGGTTGTACTATAATTGCTCTGTTCATAAATTTAATTAATGAGTTGAATGAATGTGTCTTCAACTTATACATTTATTGTGAAGGTATAAGTTGGCAGAAGAGAACATGTTGAAGGTAATGAAAGAACAAGGCGCAGTGCATATGAATCCAATACTCAGGCCAGCACTCAGAGCTGAGGCAAGGAAGCTGATTGGGGATACAGGCTTGCTAGATCATCTGCTGAAGCATATGGCTGGGAAGGAGGCGCCAGGAGGTGAAGAGAGGTTTAGAAGGAGGCACAATGCTGATGGAGCAATGGAGTATTGGCTGGAGAATGCTAACTTGGTGGATATTAGGAAGGAAGCTGGTGTCCAAGATCCTTATTGGGTCCCTCCACCTGGGTGGACTCCTGGTGATAATCCTTCTCAGGATCCCCTTTGTGCTAGGGAGATCAAGGAACTCAAGCAAGAGATTGCTCAATTGAAAATGTATACATTATTACTGTTGCTCTTTTTCAATCTGGTTTACTCTCGACTGCATGCATGCCTTAATTAGTAGTAATGTGTTGGCCATTTTAATTCATCTGACAGTAGTAGTATGATCATGATGCCTTTAATTGATCTTGTTTGATGACCAGGGACATGAAGGAGCTGGAATCCAAAAGGCATGAGGAGGAATTACCTATTGTGAACATGCCAAGTACCTCTTCTGCTACTGCTCAAAACAGAGATGATGGCAGCTTATTGCTTCCACTTAAGGTAATTAAGCGTGAACTTTAGCATACTTTGTGAATTAATTATTCTCCTCTTTTGTCTTTATATTGAAGCTTTATTGCTTTTGTAGGCAGTGTATATTGATCTGGTGAACAGAAAGGCTAAGGTTGAGGAACAAATTATGGAACTTTCAAACTCTCTGTGTGGAATGGAGGTATGAAACCATTACTCTATATATCTATTCTTCACTCACTCATCCTTCTTTGATTCGAGTAGGATTCAATTCTTCTAGTTTCCAACAACACTGCAGAAACATGCATCTTCATTTTAGGATCCTAGCAACTAAAGTGATGAATTGACATCTGTTTGTATTTCAAGTATAGTTGGGTTCTTCTCCATTTCTGCATTTGACTAAGGCGCATAATGATTGAGTGAGCTTTGGCTCTATATATCGTTAATGAACACGAAGAAAGTCTATGTGGTCATTGCTATCTCGTAGTAGTTCCTGTACTTGTTTTATTGATCATAACCATAAAAATCTTTAAATTCAGGAAAAGATGGAAAAACTGAAAGCAACAATGGAGGCAAATAGGACAGGATCAACAGAAAGATGGCAAGTACAGACAGGATCTCTGGAACCCACACCACAAACCAGAAGTAGAAGAGAAACGAGGGAAGTCACGAAACAGATGAGAGAAGCAGTGATAAGAGGGGAATTAGAAGGAGAACACTGTGATGTAGGAGACCAGGCAGCAGGCAACACAGATTCATCAGCTGCACCCACAGAGGACAAGGCGGCAAAGATAGAAAGGCTGAGGAGTGGGTTCAGGATATGCAAGCCCCAAGGGAGTTTCCTGTGGCCAAACATGGGCGCGGTCTCATCCCCTCACCATCAGGTAGTTATCCAGCTTGAAGATTTTTTCACAGTCACCACCCCACCCTCTGTCTCCTCTACTACTGCAGCAACAAAATCCAACCATTTGCTATGTCCTCCTTCCTATGGACCATACCCTACTTCCCCTGTGAAGAAGCCCTTAGCTGAGAAAAGGCCTGCCATCATTCCCCTATCAACAGCCGTCACAGAATCAATCCCTACTCCTTCTTCCCTTGATCAGATGTCCCACACCTTCAAGAAGAAAGAGAATACCAGCATCACTACCACTACCAGTTGTGTGACTACTACCACTACTACTACACCAACTGCCAGAGCCTCTCTCATCAACCTGAATGAGCCCTTTGATTATTATCCAAGTGATGACAATGGATCATATGTTGGGTCTCATGATCAGTCTCGTGGTCACAACTCCTCTTACCCTGTCACATACCAAAGAAGAAATCACCATCATCATCATCCAGGAGCTAACTCAGCTGGCATGCCAGGGGTATGTATGTGTGTTAAATACATGTCATACAAATTCGTACATCCTCAGTACTTTCATCTGCAAGTAAATAAATCTAACTGCTGAAACTATGACGACCCATTTTCATGTTTTGCCTGTTAAATTTTGAGCAGATGGGAGCCACAAAGAAAGATTATGAGCAGCAAAGAGCCCTGGCTTTGACTACTTCTTCATGTTAGCTCCCTTGGTTGGATTGGATTGGATATGTCTATATATACACACAGACAGAGAGAGAATCTATATCTATTTTATAGCTCTAATTATTGAACAAAGTCAGTATCTATTTTCATTGTTGTCATCTATGTTATGCTCATAGATGCGAGATATGCAGGTTTTTACTGTTACTATATATATACTTGTCATATGCTAATGCTATGCTTTATTGAACAATATATGTATGCGCTGACCTTATTATTATTCTTGGAAAGGTTACACTTCTTTTTCCAATATTAGTGCTTATAAATCAACACTTATGACTTCTGATTCTGACTTTTTCTCAATTCTCGACTTTTCGCCACCATGCAAAATTCTGCTACAAGTTAATCTGAAGAGAAAATCCAAAATTGAGCTATTAATGCATATTCCTGTTTGAATGGTGAATATTATGATTGAACTTAATATTTTGACTCTTTACATTTGTATGCAGTAAGTCGGTAACGAAAAATAAATTAATTGGTGCGGTAATTAATTACGCCATACATAAAATATTACATAGGACTACCATTATCCAAAACAAAAACGGATACAGGAACACTGAAATTGAATTTTTAATCTAAAATTCAAATGTGAACACTTAACAATCACAAACAGAATGCTCTGCTAGCAATTGGGTAATTATGTATTGTTATCCTAAACAAGAAACTACTAATCATATGAATTCCCTAAGCATACAGAATCCTTCTGCAGAAATCCTACTGAAAAATCTTCTCAACGGACCAAAGGCAACACTATACACTGTCAAACAAGTTGTGAGCTAGCCTCCGATTATCCTTGCTATTAACGCTCTCGTCAATCTATTACCATTTGCGTCAAATGGGGAAGGGAGGGGAGGGTAGCGTAGCCAAGATCACTCTACCATGTCCATTCGAGCTGTAGCTGCTAAATCTTGAAAGTTAAGCCAAGAACGAATATCTAGAGTCTAGCATATCCATTTAACATGTGCCCCCTAACTTCTTCAAAGTTGATGCAACATGACAGTGCTGAAGCCAGTTTCTTCACATCGTCTGTTGTGTGCGTTGCACTCAGAGTTACTCGTAGCCTAAGTAAATTTTGGAAGAAAAGAGTTACAACTTACAACATACAAAAAAAGAAAAAGAAAAGACATCCAATATGCAACTACAATGCTGATTCAAATCATGACAATTCTTTCGAGCTTAATACATCACGACTCCCGAGTATATTTGCAACAACCCCAACTAGTTTGAGCTTTTGATATTCAAGGAAGTAATTTCTGGTATTGGCCAACCCTATAGCACGATAACTATGGGACAACAAATTAAATATACTTGGAAAAATGGAACTGAAGACAAGAATGAAACAGAGGCACGGAGCAGAGCCTAACATTAATCTATGAACTTACAAGTGACACGGCATTTTACATTTGGCTACTTGTCTGAGCAATTAGAGTCGAAACGTAATTCCACTTTGTTAGGGCGTATTATTATACTAGAGCATTTAATAACCTTAATTTTGTTTCTGATCAAAGTTTTGAACAAGTGCACATGAAATGAAATTCTTCTCTCTATATCTTTTATGGCAATGCCAGGGACCAAAAATTATGAAGGACCATGACATGGACAGATGCTCCAGCACAAAAGGGGGAAAACGGACAGTAAAAGTGGAGCAAAACCTGCAAGAGTTGGGAGGCACGGTTGGGGGCCTGATTGCAGTCACGTGAAAACCAGATTCCAGCATATGCCTGATGCATCAAAATCACCATAGTTAGAAGCTTTCATGCATGCGCACTAACAGACACACACACACTCCTGGACAAACACACACCGGCTGGCTTGCAGGGCTTTCTCCTCGCTTCCTACAACAAGTGAAATTATGGGACTTGTGATGGGGATTCCAGTAAGAGCCTGAAAGTCATGCACTCTGTTCCAAATTTCCCTTCTGCGCCACTGTTCCTTTTTTGCCACAATTACAGCAGCTGATAGGTTATATTTTGAGTTATTAAGGAAAAGTACTTCACAGAAAAGGCAAAAAAAAACTACAAGTTATGAGAAGGCATAGTATCGTGCAGTTCTGAGAAGATAACATAAACAAATTATTCAATGTTATCACAAAAAGTCCTAATAGATAGCAACTACTCTAGAATAAAAGATCCTAGTCTCCTACATCTAAATTATAACCAATATGCAACCAACATATATGCATAAGAATTTAACTATTCTTATTATTATTTTTTACAAAAAAGGCATTGCAGTTTACCATAGGCAGCAGCAACAGTAGGGATTGGTGCAGCAGTAGAAAATATAAAAGAACGCCCCCTTGATTGGATGAGTTGCTTCCATTTTTTGCTGTTTAAATAACATTAGCATGATTAAATCAGTCATTTTCATGTGCAGTGAAACCTTCAGGAAACTTAAAGGATAGGAGCCACAAACATCAGAAAATAATTAACTTTAATAAGCATTACCTTAAAGAAATTCAAAACTTTTAAATACGATAGCACACCAATTGAGTCAATACAACTAGATGCATCGTGCTTAACTGCTTATGAAAAAAATAACCTCATCTTGGTTCTATTAATAATTAAGCAATTCCTATTCTCCTCCATAGAACCAAAAGTCTTACCTGCATGTGATGAATCCACCATGGCAACCAGCAGCCTTACTAAGAGTTCCAATGCATATGTCGACATCACTTTCACAGTTGAATTCCTCTGCCACTCCTCCACCATGCTTGCCACAAACTAAAGTTCCATGAGCCTGAAAAAGGCTTTCATTATGTTTATTTCATTTACTACTCAGAAACAACAGTCGCAAAAGGATGAGAATCAAGGAACACTATTTTATGTGAGATCTTTCAACAGTCGCAAAAGGATGAGAATCAAGGAACACTATTTTATGTAAGATCTTTCTATTTCTTTTTCCTTTTTTCCCTATGACGTTTGAGTAAGGTCAAACATATGCAATACAGATTTTCTTTCTGGAAGATATGTTTCTGTTTATTATTCTCAATAAGTTCATATTTCAAGACTTCTTACAAATGCCTCATCCTTGAAGAGAACTTACATCATCAATGACTAATAGAAAGGCATGAATCTTGCGAAGGCGCACAAGCTCAACCATTGGTGCAAAGTCCCCATCCATGCTAAATAAACTGTAATAAGACCATTCAGTAATCATGCCTCCATGTGCTAAAATGCAGGAATAAAACATGGAGCAAGGAAACTGTAGGTTACTACATCTACAACGATGAAATGACAACGACAAATGCACAAAGATTAAGCCAAAACAGATGACAACCACAATACAAGTAAGCTTTAGCCACAAATGAAGAGAAAACAAAACAAAAAAAAGAAATATTAAGATCTTTTAACATTTTTTTGTAGTGCTTTTCTGATAGTTAAAGGGTGGAGAATGGACCTGGGTGTTCCAACTACCAGGGTCCACCCTTAAAGTCCTGGGTCATTAAACAAATGCCTGACCAGCAAAGTGATAGTTATTTTCATTGATCCACCTCTGAAACAAAAGCAACGAATACATTGGATTGTAGCAATCAAATGGCACAACTAACCCATCAGTCACAACTACTTTCTTCTTCAACACGCAACCTGACCTGCCAAAGTAAAACAGGCCATGCTATTATCACCAGGATACATAATGCAAAAGTAAAACAAGCACGGATGATGACAGAAAGCTAAGAACATACAATAATGAGTGAAGGTGGGACATGTCACAATGTCTATACACATGCACCTCTACAGTATGCTGTCGATCTGCAAGACGAATTCCATCAATTATTGATGCATGGTTCAGTGCATCAGAAAAAATGGCAATCTTTTCCTTTTTCGCAGGTGTTTCAGGTGCAGCCAAAAGAGAGACAACATTTCCAAGGGCTACCATGAAGGCCATATTGGCAGCAAACCCTGTAGGACAAAGAAGACAATCCTAGCATAAATTAAGAAGAAATGTGTATCAGTGGTCAATTGATTATCCAACATGTTCAACAGCAAACGATAAACATTGAAATCATATAGCTGCACAACAGCAGAATGCATTATGTTGCTCACATATCAGACCAATTCCAATATAAGACAAGATTATTGCCCAAATAAATGAGTTTGAGACATTAATTTTTTACTACTACTTGTTTTGTCTTCTTAAAGATGTGGGTACCATACACAGAAACATGTTTAGCAAACAACTTTAAGCAGTTAAACATTGATGGCTTTAAACAAGGTTATACCTCTTTCTTCTTCAAGTCCGCCAAGGAAGACTCCAGTAACCTATGATAATTGGTATACCCACAGATTAATGCAGAACCTCTTGGCCCCATCCCATGTTTTTGGGCTGCCTGATGTAGAATAGAGTAAAAAATACACTTTTTTAGTGGCACAGAATTAACACTGGATTAGAACGTGAAAGGCGGGGGGGGGATTAAACTTGAAGCAAACCTTAGCGGTAGCGTTGGCAATAGTGGGGTGTGAACTCAAGCCCAAGTAATCATTCCCAGAGAACAAAAGGAGCTTCTTTAACTGCCCATTTTTACGTTCATCCACCCCATTCACATGGCTATCCTCTTTCCCTGCAAATCCCGTTGCCGAGTTAGAGTAAAAGGTTTATTGTTGAATTGGACACAAACCTAGTTTTTACAAAAAAGCATTATAACTGCACAAGTAATCATCTCATTACATGGGAGTGGGAAGAAAGAGTTGAGTTGCCAGACCAGAGCGACTATGAAGGAGCCAATTGAGAAAAGTGGCCTCTGAAACAAAGACTTCGACAGAGGATCGATCCCAGGGCTGCATTTTGCTGAACACCTCGTAATCATGGCCAAGGGATTCAGGAGCTAGTCCCGGTAGGTCAATTGGTCTTAAGGATCGAAGTAGGTTTAGCGAGCCAAGCCTTGCAAGTGCTTCGTCTACCCAAGAGTCCCATGACCCATTATCCATTCCCCGGTCCAGGCTGAAACCGAGAGACAGAAGGAGAGAAGCAGAAGGGAAGGACAGCTAGTTAGAAGGTAGTAACTGCCAATTTCATCGTCACGTTTGTTTTTTAGATTAGGTCTCTTATATTTAAGAATATTTCAAATTAGGTTTTTTTTATAAATTTAAATTTGACTTCGTATTTGTATTTTTATTTACATTTTGTTAAAAGAATCTAGCTACTGCTGCTGGCGGTTGCTCCAGGACTGCAAGTGCACAGTAGCTGGGTGGATTCGCAGGTTCCCTTGGGTCTTGTAGTATCGACCGGAGCTACTCGGATTACAAGAAGCCATCAAAAGAGTGTGGTACACGCTCTTGGCCCCACTTTCACTTTTTATTTTATTTTATTTTTAAATAAGAGATTTTATCGTAGAAGTCATATAATAATTATTATGATAAAAAAATATTTTTTCCGTATTAAGAAATAGAAAATTTTAATTATTTTTTATTTTTTTCCTTTTAAACTTAAATAAAAACCTCATTTTACCTTTTTTTCTTTTAAATTTAATTAAAAGAGTTTATTTGAAATTTTAAATAGAAGAAATATATTAAGAAATAAAGTATGTAAGAATTATGAGGATTTCTTTTCATAATAAGAAATTGAAAATTTTAATAAGAGTAAAAGTATATTATCGTAAATTATAATAGGCATGTCATCAATTAACTATATATATACACTAAAATCATTAATTATTAATAATACAACATATACTAGTAATATTACCATTGATTATTACTTTCTTACATAGTTATTAAGTTATATCGTGGGTGTATGTTTATTGTTGAGTATTTTACTTAATAAAAAGGGAATTGTATTGTTGTAAGAAAGAATTGTGTCAATTGTCATAAAAAATGTAATTACTAACTAGACGACAACTAAAATAATAAATTTGCACAATGGTTAATGGATATTTATGATTTAGATTTAGGGTGTATATAGTTCAATATCATTATTTACTTGAGTTAATTATAACTAATTAATTATTGTATTGTGAAGATAATTTTGAAGCTCTAAATGTAAGTGATCTAATCTTATTGCTATGAAGCACGATTATACTTGAAAATTCTTCGTGTGTATATGTTAGGCTCGTAAGTCATATTCGATACTTTAATATTTATATTTAATCGATACTTCTTAACATGTGCTCGATAATTATTAAACGTACTCATTACATTTCAATATACTAATACTTATTATTTATTAATATCTAGTCACTTTAATTTTTTACATGTTTTGTATCATAGAATGTAAAAATTTACCATACTAAAATATTATTATAATATTAGGCTATTATTTATAAATGGGTAAATAAAAGCATTACTTTAAAAAAAAACCAAAACGGTGTGTTTAATACCAAAACGACGCCATTTTGAAAACAAAAAGTTTTACAAAATAAATCTAAAATCATTTGAAGGGTTTCTTTTTTTGTCTTGCATATGGTTTATGTAATGACACGTTTCTTCTGGTTTTGTTTTCATGACAATGGTTGTGGATATTTTTTCATAATTTTTGGTGTTCGTATATGAGAATTTTAATTTTAGATTATTTGAATTATAAAATAATAAAAAACCAAATAAAACGGCATTATTTTTATAAAATAATAAATAAAATAGAAAACCGGGACTGAACCGAACTTTTCTATTCAGTTTGGTTCTAGCCCGGACAGAACTGAAATTTTTCAGTTCGGTCCGGTTCTAGTCCGGATAAAACTGAATTTTTCCAGTTCGGTCTGGTTTTAGTTCAAAAACCGAACCGAATCGGCCTGTGCTCACCCTACTCTTTAGACGAATCCAAGCGTGCTTGGTTAGGGTGGGAATGGTTATCAAGATCATGCAGGTGTACCGTGAGGCCAACTCGATTATTGATGGCGTCGCGAATGTGGTTTGACTATATCTTTTTTAGTGTCTATTTACTTCTTCTTAGTGATATAACGAGTTCTACCACCTCGCGTGATGTAAGACTATAAGCTTTTTTCTTCTTTTTTAAATAATAAAAAAAGTGCTTATTTAGAATCAACTAAAATTAAATCAATTCTTACAACCAAAACTAACCCGTAGTAGTGGTAAGTAGGGTCGATCTAACATAGACTAGTAATTCAATTTATTTTAATGACTAATCAAGTTTACAACAAATAAAATAAATAGTGAGTTTGGGTGGCAAACAAAATAAAGTAAATTATAATCCTAAACTAAAATCAAATAAAAATATAGGAATTGAGATCTAGCAAGAACATACTTTCAAATTTTATTTTCACTAATGATCATGATTACAAAGATTCTTAAATTTTCTTCTTACATATTACCTATAGTTATCAACAAGCTTTGATAACCTAGTTTTTCCTTAAATTTTAGCCATTAAAACAAGCTCGTTAAATAGCCTAGTTAATTAAGCAGTCCTAAAAAAGCTCTTAGGATTTAACTTATCAACCGCTAGTGGAGGAGCCAGGGGGTTGGCTAGGGTGGGCCAAAGCCCGCCCAACCCCTAGCCCGTTTATTTTTTAATATATATATTAATTATTTTTATATCTATTTTTATATTAATAATTAATTAATTAGTAATGAAAATTAAAAGATTCAAAATTTAAATGTATACAAATAGTAAAAAATATTGGTTAACAAGTTACATTTTTTTCTAATAAAAGTATATATATTTATTTGGTACAATTAAAATTTTAGAAAAGTCAATTTCAATATTTAGATCAATTAAAATTAAAATTTTTATTTTAAAGTTCTAAAATGATCGTACGGGTATTTTATTTTTAAGAACCGTGTTGATATAGTTGCATTGTTATTTCTTTTATTTTAATATAAAAAAATACCAGTGTACATGTATAATTATTAAGTATTTCGTTAATTAGTTAAAGATTATTATATATATTATAGTATTTTTTGTATATTGATTCTAGAAAGTCACCAATCCTAAAAACTAAAATGAAGACATCATTAACCGAGGTTTAAAAATTAAAATAAGATGAATATATGTGGTTAATCTCGAGAAATGAAATCATTTATAAGAATAATCTTCTTGGAACCCCCTTTTCCAAATAATCTCATGAGCCGAAATTAGGAAAACCATTTAACATAAAAGAGTTGTTATGTGTGCATCATGAAATTAAACTAAATCCTAAACTCCTTTAAAATTTAGACACGCTTCCAAAAAAAAATCTTAAAATTAATTAATACGAGTCTTGTTTTAGACCCGACTAAGTTACAGGGTCTAAAATTTAATTTGTCCTACTTAGTAAACGGGTGGGCCTTGATCGGATTTATTTTTCCCCGACAAAAGAACACAACTCCTCGGCCCATATGCTACCCGTATACGTAGGCATTGCTAGTAAGTTAGTAACCAAGAGTTGGGCTGAGAGGAGAATCACATTCACATTAACGGACACAAAAGGCCCACCACAGATCCAATTTTCCTATTGGCCCACGGCGATAAGAAATCTGATGATGGTACCGATTTCTCCAGTTCCCATAAATATATTAAGTAGGAAGGAATCCATTCTAGAAACCCTACCCCAGCTCTCTCTCTTTCTCCCCCGCCATTTCTCAATCGATGGATTCCGTTGAGCCGCTCACGGCCCCTAATTCCCAGACATCTCCTCCGCCTCAATATTCAAATCCTCAAAACCTACCCAAACCCCTAGTCTCCGCCCCCAAACCCCTCCTATCCGAAAATGGTACCAGTTGCGGCGAGAAGGACGAGAAGGACTGCTCCGGCGGGGAAGATGAGACTAGCAGCCGCCGTCGCCGTCGCAGCCGCTGGGACCCGCAGCCTGATTCCACCGACCCCAACGACTCCTCCACCACGGGCAGCCGCAAGCGGAAGACTCGATGGGGTGACGAAGAGCCCAAGCCAGTTATTCAGCTCCCTGATTTCATGAAGGATTTCACTGGAGGTATTGAGTTTAATCCTGAACTCCAGGCTTTGAATGCTAGGTTTTTAGAGATTAGTCGGATGCTGCAATCTGGTTTGCCTCTCGATGATAGGCCCGAGGGAGCCAGGTCTCCTTCCCCTGAGCCCATATATGATAATATGGGCGTTCGGATCAACACCCGAGAGTTCAGGGCCCGAGAGAGATTGACGAGAGAGAGGCAAGAGATTATATCTCAGATGATTAAGATTAACCCCAACTATAAACCCCCTCCCGATTATAGACCCCCCAAGCTTCAAAAGAAGCTTTACATACCCATGAAAGAATACCCAGGTTACAATTTCATTGGCTTGATTATTGGACCTAGGGGCAATACCCAGAAGAGAATGGAGAGGGAAACTGGAGCAAAGATTGTGATTCGGGGTAAAGGATCCGTCAAAGAAGGGAGGCTGCAGCAGAAGAGGGATTTGAAGCCTGACCCATCTGAGAATGAAGACTTGCATGTTTTGGTTGAGGCAGATACCCAAGAGGCTCTGGATGCTGCTGCCGGGATGGTTGAGAAGTTGTTGCAGCCAGTGGACGAGGTCTTGAATGAGCATAAGAGGCAGCAGCTTAGAGAACTTGCTGCTTTGAATGGGACAATCAGGGACGAGGAGTACTGTAGGTTGTGTGGTGAGCCAGGACATCGGCAGTATGCTTGTCCTTCACGTAGCACCACTTTTAAGAGTGATGTTCTTTGTAAGATTTGTGGTGATGGTGGACATCCAACTATTGATTGTCCTGTGAAGGGAACAACGGGGAAGAAGATGGATGATGAATATCAGAACTTTTTGGCTGAGTTGGGAGGGAGTATGCCTGAATCTGCAACAAAGCAAACAGCTACCTTGGCTTTAGGATCAAGTAGTTCTGGAACCAATCCTCCATGGGCTAGTAACACTGGTGGCCTTGGCAGCTCAAATCAAGCTGGATTGGGAGCTAGTGTAGTTAAGCCCATCAAGGACTATGATGATACCAATCTGTATATTGGTTACTTGCCACCAAATCTTGATGATGATGGCTTGATTGGGTTGTTCTCTTCTTTCGGTGATATTGTGACAGCCAAGGTCATTAAGGATCGGGTTTCCGGGCTGAGCAAAGGTTATGGCTTTGTCAAGTATCGTGATGTCCAAACGGCAAATAATGCCATTACAAGCATGAATGGTTATCGAATTGAAGGTCGGACCATTGCAGTGAGGGTTGCTGGGAAGCCTCCTCAGCCAGCTGTTCCCCCAGGCCCTCCTGCTTCAAACATTCCTACATACCCAGTCGCTACACAAGTTGGTGGGTATCCTTCACAGCAGTTTACACCTAGTGGTTCTCTTACAAATGCTCCACCTCCACCTGTCAGCTATGGTGGGACTCCTCCCACCTATCCTGGAACCGCAGTTCCATGGGGACCACCAGTTCCTCCTCCACCTTATGCTCCTTATCCTCCTCCTCCTCCTCCTGGATCAACCATGTACCCTCCTGTTCCAGGTCAGCCCATGCCACCTTATGGTCTGCAATATCCTCCACCACCTAATCAATCTGTGACAGCTAGTGAAGCTCAACAGAGCTATCCACCTGGAGTATATTCTGAAAATGGCACTTCTGCTCCATCTGCATCTTCAAATATGTACGGGAACCATGCAATGCCATCTAGTAATCAACCTGCATATGCAACAGCTCCATTAGGTTACTCATCTTATTATGGTGCAGTTCCTCCTCCTCCTCCTCCAACTGACCATTCACAGAGCATGAGTAATGTGCCGTGGGCCTCACACCCCCCAGGCCCTCCTCCAGCTCCGGCTCCAGCTCCTCCTACTTCTGAGAAGGCACCTTATGGTACAGATGCTGAGTATGAGAAATTTATGGCAGAGATGAAATGATGCGAAGCACTTGCAATATTACTTCATGGTTGAGAGGTACATGCACATACCCACTCCATATTTTGGTGTTTATATTAATGTTATATCTAAATATGCTTCCTGGTTTTTTTTATCGAATATGCTTTGCTATAGTAAGAGTGTGAGAATTTGAAGGTGTGCCTTTTGCAAATAGCATGCAGAGGGAGAGTTTGGAATTCCATCCCTTTAATGGACTGGAGAAACATAAGTCTGAGGGAATCTAGTTTGTTCAGATATTGAACATGATGACAAAATAAACAAAAAGTTCTCTAAACACTAACCATTTTATCAGTATATTGTTGACAGCTGTGTTTGTAGTGATGACATGTATGTTCACATCAGCAATGTCGTACCAGATAATCTCATTACAGGTCTAACTTTAAGTAGTGGTTTTGGCACATTTTTGTTTGGATATCTACTATTCCTATAGGTTTTTATGGTCTCCTGAGTCCTTGTCACTGGACTCATAATTCACTTCCTTTATTTTTGCCTTTTGTTTTGGATTTTCACATGTATTTTTGGATGTAGGTAATGGGAGACGGTAGTAGTATTGTGGATGTATGAGTCCAACCCTTCAAATGTTCTTTGATCATGAACTACTATTGAATTTTGTTTTGTTCTTTTTTTTGAAACACCATTTGAACTGTTTGTTAGAACTTTCACACAGCTGTGGATGCATGATAGTGGCATGCATAATATTTATTTGTTTAGTTGGTAGTTGTAGATCCAGTTTCTATATCTAACATGTTACCACAACCCTCTTTTGCCACATCTCTGTTATTTTCTTTTGTTTACATCTATTAACCCCTTTCTTTGCCATTATTCAAAAAAAATTACAGGACTGATGTTTCTTGGAGCAACCTGATTTCTTACCTCTTGCCATGACTTTGTTGGAAGTATGGGACTCACATCTTTAACCTTGCTGTACTCTTGTGACATTTGCAGAGATTTGTTCCAAACCAGACTTCAGATCCTGTGGTTGCATTTGGAGAATCAGTTTGAAGCTATTATTGTTTCCTGTTATTTTATAGTACTTAATCTTGTTTTCTGATGGATGTTTGTTTCCTCATATATCACCTGGTCGTATGTCTTTTTCATGTTATAGTTTTATTAGAATGTTTGAACTCTCTGGAGTAACTGTCACTGACAATTTTTGTTGTATGTTGTGTTTCCTTGGGGTTGTTAACAACTATTTATGTTTTTTTAATGAGTCTTGTGATATGATCACTCCATTTCTTATGAGGTTAATTGTTCTTGTTGCGATGCTCCTGAAGTGTCCGCGGCTTGGTTATCCCTCCCTATCATGCAGAAAGGTGAGCATATTCTAGAATCTGATTGCATTTTGGTTTGCAAGAGATTTGTCATTTCATGTTTTATTTTGGCCTTTCCTGCCCATTTTCTTATTAGATTATATTCTGATCTCTTCCTAGTGGCATTTTTTTCTGTGGCAGGTAGCATAACTTTAGAACGTACGGTTTTATTAGTCCTCTTGTTCTTTTTCTTTTTTCTTTTTTTGCTTCTTCCAGGACAACAAATTTTTTAAGTCAGAGTCTTTGATGGCTAACTGAGAGGTGTTCTGAGTCTCTTTGGAGGGGGAATTGATCCCTTCCCCATACAGGGGTTGGTTATTATTATATGGGTCTTAATGATGGGTGTTAGGATGATGGCAATTACCCTGCTAGAAACATTATATCTCTGAATATGGTGCTTCACTTCTGTCTCAAGGATGCAAAAACAATTGTTTGAAAAGGAGGGTTATTGAATGGGGGTGGGTTCTTTCTTGGTGCTTGGGGTGGATATTAGTGCTCTGTTGATTTTAATCTGTGGAGATTGATCTCAAGCATTCTTTGGTAAGAGTGTGCTTTTGTAGGATGGTCGTCGTGCTCAAGTATCCCGGCTGTGTTGGGGTGGGAACCCAAAGATGTCATTGGCGCTAATAATGCTTGTTGACTGGTTTTGTGGTTTTTCTTGTTATGTACTAACTGCTAATGTTATTGTGTTCTAGTTGGTCAGGATTTTAGTTCTTTGAGATGAAATGAAGTTGCTGTCAGAAACCTCCTGGACCTTGTCAAAGATGTGGTATTTGGCATATAGTGCTCCTTCCCAATCCATATGATATGACCCTTAGTTTAGAATATTGATGATTATATAGTATTCTTAAGTAGATGCGAATATTAAGCTGGCTGCTGTAAAACAAAAACTTTTATAATTGAAAACTGATATCTGATTATTGCATCTATCTTATGATGTTGTTTTTTGGTCGAATATCTGATGATGTTTGGAATTTTGGTGCTTATGTCATTGAATTGGGATGCAGAATCATTTCTCTTTAAGTTCTAAAGTTGTTGTTTAGGGACTAGAGATTCATTCATTTAAAAGGATTTTTCGCTGCTAAGCAAAAAACTACGTTTTTGTTGAGTCTCTGTATGGAAAGCTTTAACTGTCACTGTCACCCTGTATCTGTGGTTTGTTTTAGCCTCCTCTGTTAAGGGATTGGGTGTTTTTTTTGTTAGGGTTATTTACGGGTCGAAGAAGCAGAGAGCATGGCTGTCTGTGGCATTACGTGCAGTAGCAGTGGGAGTGGCCATATAACACTTTACCTTCTCCGCTTGGCTTCAGCCATTCTCAATTTTAGCATTAATATACATCTTTTTCCACGCATTTATTTGCTCATTTGACTGCTGTCTTTCTCGAATTTGCATTCTCATGCTCCTCGGCATGCAAAATGAACAACTACTGAACTGAGTTATGTCACTTTGATTGATTTGAGCTAGGCTTGAGCATACTTTCGGTTATTCTAAACTCAATTGTGAGGATGTAAAATCCAGCTCAGTCTGACTAGTAGGCATGTCTACATGCATTACTCTCATGTTTGGTATGCGCAATATCAAAGAAACGCCACTTAAAGGCAAGTGTGTTCGCCTTAAACACCAAGCTGCCAAGATAATGAGGCCATGTTATTCTTGAATTTATGAAGAAAATTCAGACAATACCATAAAAATAGCACTTAGTTGGGGAGTGAAAGGAGATCCAAACCCATAGGAAGTGTTTGGTAGGAGATGCATTTGGTTAGTTTGTTATTTCTATTTCTTGTAACTACATATTTCTATTGTACCATACTAGTGGGGGTACTTATCCGGGTACTTATCTGTACCAATATGGTACTCTTTTCACATACTTTAGGGTATGTTTCTCTGTATTCAACTGCTCTTTTAACAGCTTATTAACAGAATTTCAATTTGACAAAAAAAAAAACCAAACCCATAGGAAGTGTTTGGTAGGAGATACAATGGAGAATGTTGGATAATGTTGACCGTTGGATAACTCCTATGGAATCTATAAGATGACGTGGAGTGGAAGGATATAACTGTTCAAAAAGGGGGTAAAAAGTTAGGTTGGGTCTATTTATCTACACTAAACTAAAGAATTATAGAGATTCCGTTTTCAGAATTTTTATGTTTGAGATAGTTTTCTAACAAATTCGGCTTCTTTTAAAATTTAATTTAAGAGTTAAAATAATTTATGGTAAAAGCATCAAATTTAAAGATTTTATTAGAAATAGTTTTAACGTGAAAAAAAACAAATTTTGTTTGATAAACAATCTCAAACAGATAGGGAGATTTTTTTCTATCCCTTTTGTCGTTGTGAGGTCGATAGAGAATTGCAATATAGAACATAATTTCTATCATCTAAAAAAATTGAAATAATACTTCTAAAAAAATTGTCGTGGAACTAATTTCTATCATCTAGTTACAAGAAATGCTATTACTTAATTCGTGTGCATTGAAATAATTAAAAGTGGAAATCATAATTAAAGTCAATGTGCAGATCGGTTGGCAGATCTAGCATTTCTAATTCTCTTTTTTATCCCAGATCACGGTTTCGAGCCTCTCCAACTTTAGACATTTTTGCCATTTCGTTGTGTCACCATGGATGATGATGATGAGCAGCAAAGACATCAACCTGCTCCTAATCGTCGTGGAAAGGTAACTAATTTGAGTAATTTCTCGAATTTTTTTATTATTATTCCAGATTTGAGTAGTTGATGGGCATTCCGTCTGAAAATCTGCGCAGGCGAAGTTCGCTCCCAAAGCACCGCCTCGAAGAAAGCCCAAAGCGTAATCTTCTTAATTCTCTCTCTGCAACTTCATCTTCTCATAATTGCTACTGCTTTCTTCTCGGTTGAGCCTCTGATGTCAAAATTGCAAACTAATGACAATGATAATGCAGTGAGGTGGAGGAAAATATCTCTGTGGAAGATGAAGCTGCCCAGGCTCAGGAGCTCATGGCCAAATTCACCGTATATATCCTCTTTTCGTTCTCCTTTTCCTCTTCTGTTTACATTCTCCTATATATCTTTTCAATTCCTTCTCTGTAACCTGTACTTTAATTGAGTGTTTGCAATGGAATTGAATAGATTTTTTCCCCTTCTTTTCTACTGACTATGAACTTGGGCTTGTGTCTGCATTTCACCAGGAAAATCTCACGAGAAAGGTACCCAAATCAGAAAGCAAAGGTAATTTCTCTTTTAAAGTTTTAATTATGTAAATTATTATCTTCTTCTTTTTTTGGTAGAATGTAAATTAGCATCTTCAATCTCGATCTTATCACTTTGCTGCTGCTCCTTCTTATTTTATTTTCTCAGTCTGGTGTGTGTTTTAATGTCTTGACGGTATTGACCCTGTTATACCAATAATAATAAAATATTAAGTGGAAGACTGTTAGACTTATCAAAGTATAAGTATTAGTAAGGACTGGAGGGCAGTTAATTTGAAGAGAGACTCCAACACTTAAGTGATTGAATGCCCAGGAAGTTTACCATTACATTTCCACCAAGCCAAAACAAACCTCATTACTTGGCTGCCAAAGTTTGTATACTGCTCTATTAATCGAATCCTTTTTCCTCGGTTTGCTTAACTCATCCTTGTAGCTGGAATTTGCGTACATACTTCTTTATTGGATTTTGTACTGAAATTGGAGATGAGGTGGTGAAAGTGAAACTGTATTAGCAAGCAATATTGCTGGGACAAACTAGCATCTGCCCACTGATGTTGTTTCAAACCTGCAGCCTCTCCGCAGGTTGCTTTTGGACCCGGAGCCACATCATCCCCTTCTATACGCAAGTTTGGTGTTCCCCAGGGTAAGAGTACTCCTAGTGGGTCAGTGATGAAAGATTATATGGATGTCGACAACGATAGTGGTGGAATTGTCACTTCTTCTTCTTCAACCATCAAAGATGGGGCTGCTGCTTATCCTTCTGTTTTGGGCGATGAATCCTCCCTGAAAGTCCACAAAGATTACAAAGAACCTTGGGTACTACTAGCACATCCTTTCTACACATGCACACATACTAATCCCGACATACTAATTGAGACCTGGATTGCAATTGCAGGATTACCATCGCAGCTACTATCCTACTACTCTTCCTTTGAGGGAACCTTATTCTGGTGATCCCGGTTTGTTTTCTTATCCTTCTCGCAAGCAAGTGTGCTTTTTTAGTTGGTCATTAGAAATGCTTTTCAAGCATACTTCTGGAAAATAAGTTAACTGACCCCATTCGTGTAGCCTTTTATGAGACACTTATTGATATATTTATGATAGATAACTAATTATTTATATAAAAAAAACATTCCTTTTTCAGCCTTCTCAACCTCCTAATCAAATCAAAACTAATTTATAAAACTTTTCTGATTCCGAATAAGTATATATATGTTAGAATTAACTATTCTTTGAGGATTTTTTTAAAACAAAAAACTGATAAATTGGTTAACCTAACTGAAAAAAACCCATTCCTAAATTCTAGCAGAATTTTTTTTACCTGATTCTTCGGGATCGGTTTAGGACTAGGACCAACGGTCCTGTTAAACGTATCCCCACAAATATTGCTCTTAGAGGAAACAGGGAAGTTGTTAGATAAGTAATTACCTTCATCTTCCTGTGCGAGTGTTTCTATACTTGTGCGATATTAGACTATTTGAGTTTTCCACAGCATCAAATGTATGCATCGATCTTTTGAATAGTGGACTTCATCCAACAAAAAAATGTCTTTATATAAATTAGAATCGCCTCAAAAGTTTGTAACAGAAGATGATCATAACTCTCTATGATTCAATTTCATCTAACGTATGGGATCCACTGACAAAGATTAGCCATGAGATCCAAAAAAATTCTAGTTGCATTAGCATGAACAATTGAACATCACCTTTTTTTTAACGCCTTTAGCACAGCACCTAAGTTTTTACTTGTTTTACTTTTAGAACTTCTGAATGAGGCTGAGTTTGGGGAAGCTGTGAGGAACTTGGAGTATGACGAGAATACCATTAAACCTGCTTCAGATGTGCTGTTGGTTGGTGTTCAAAATTTTTTTTAACTATAAAATGATTTTGGACTCTACTAGTTTGATATATGTGAGTAAATTTTCTTAAAATAAACTGGTGAATGATGACAGGAGGAATGTGACAGTAAAAAGATGATTCTCTTCCAACTTCCTCCCAGCTTGCCCCTTCTCAAGCGATCAGCTAGTGCAAAGGGAAAAGAGTCAGCTGAAAGCTCAATGTCATCAGAAAGAAAGAAAGTGTCAGAAGGGAGCAGTTTAGAAGCATTATCAGAAGGATATATGGGCAAAATGTTGGTTTATAGGAGTGGAGCTGTTAAGTTGAAGCTGGGTGATGTGCTTTACGACGTAAGTCAAATCAACATGCTAGCTTCACAGCACACACTTGCATGCACACAAACATACTTTGCACTGTCACATGACTGAGGATTGCTTTATGCCAAAAACTTTACCATTTATGAAGATATGCCTGCAGCCCACCTCTCTTGTTTCTTTGTACATCATGTAGGTTTCTATCTTTACCAAGTGCTAACCACCTGTTTTCCTGAGTATGCTGGATGAGATCTGTTTTTTGAGGAAATGGATTGATGTGATGCTCTTATTATTTTGGTTAATTGTTTATTTTGTAGTTTCAGTGCACATACTCTTTAGCAAATTTTTGCAGTCTTTGGTTCTTAGGCAAGCTTTCCTTATGCGTCACTATAAGAATTACTCCTACATAGATCCTTGTGATGGTGTTGGATACCAGAACTTAAGGATCACCTGAAGGCTGAGTTTTTGAGACCTCTGACTGGAATCCTTTTTACAGACTTCAAACTTACTCTTTTTTTCTTTGGGTTACAAGGGAGGCTTAAAGCCTAAAGTATCCCACAAGCAAATACAGTATCTCCCCCGGAAAGAGGCGGTGCATTTACTGCATCGCAGCTTTGAGTGCTCTTTGATATACTAGATTGAATACATATCTGATGTTCTCAAGGTACTGCAAGCAAAGGAATTCCTTGGGCCTTCTTGATCCCTGTGGAATGGTTTTCCTTACCTTCCATATTCGTGGCTTTAGTGATTAGTTAATTGATGCACTTAAAGTTCATTCCTGATTTTCCTTATCGCATGGTTTGCTACGAAATACAAATCTCGTAGAATTTGATAACCTTGAGAGAGAGATGATGCCTTGTTTGTTCTCGACTGATATCGTATGGATCTACTTGCAGGTTACACCAGGTTCGGATTTCACATTTGCTCAAGAGGTGATGGCCATCAATACTGCAGCTAAACACTGTTGTGCTATTGGAGTTGTTGGGAAGCGTGCTGTTGTATCTCCTGATGTTGATTTCCTCTTGAATTCCGTGATTGATTTGGACTAAAGATAACCTGAACAGGTGACAGAGTAGACGAGCTGACACAGAAGTATTGGTAGGGATTTCAGATTTGTATAAAACATTTGAAGACAGTGAAGATGATATTAAGTGGAGTAGTAGAAATCTAACCCTGGGCCTACTGCCTACTGCCTAGATATGTGAAAATGATTTTAAGACTTCATTAGCTGAATGTCACCATGGGCGTGTGTATTTCCTGGACATGGACATGGACAAGATACATTGTTCAGTAAATATTAGAATGTCATTTTCCCTTTTGTTACATGTATACTGCCACTTGGCACTTGACACTTGCTAAAATTTCAACTTTTCAAGCAAATATAATTCATCGGGGAAAAAATGTCTAATTTTTTATTCTATAGAAAAGGACACACTAACAATAGTACAACAATCAAGTTTTCAAGCTCTTCACTAAAGCACATGCAAACATCACATTAATAGTTTGTATGATTGATAATGATATACTACCAAGTAGGAAATAGTTTTAATTCTGGTTTATGACTTTTTTTTTTGCTAGAGTTTATTAAGATTTGGAGTTTTCGCTGGAAATTAACCGTTAGTCATTTTTCTTAACATAATTGAAAGATGAAAAATTTCTAGGACTATATCGGTCTGTTTAGTACCTAGTAAACCTAATGAAGAATTGAGGTTTCTCCAAATTTTTAATAACCCACCACCCCAAAACTAATTCAGCTCTAGAACAATCAGCTTCTTGGCACTACTACATACAAAGCCATCATCTTCCATCATCGTATCGCTCAAATGAAACGCTGAAAGTCATTCTAGCCTTCTAGGAGAGGATGGGAAAGAAAATAAATAAAATGTTCAACATTGCTAAGCCTTCGATCATCAGACAGTAAGAGAGTCTAAATAAAGAGTCACCATCCTAAAGAAACAAAAAAGGTCTTAAAAATCCATTACAGAAGTAGTGCAGCTGCAGAGCATCAAACAAACACCATCAGAGCCAAGAAACACTCCTAGGCTCCTAGCCATCCCTGATCCCTCCCACCCAGCAGGCAGCCTCTGCTAGGACGGAGGACATATAAAACTATGTGTCATGTCGTCAAATTATGGTCGACCCCTCGGGGCTCGAGTAACAACCACAATCAGCAGCACCACTATAGAGAGCATGAATGAGGTCCTCAGCCTTTCCTCAAAAGGATCCATAGCTCCTCCTTTTCTTGCCCTCTCATCATAAGGTGGCTTAACCAGCCGGTTTACTAGATTTGTGATTGTCTCTATTAGTTCCACCACTTTTGCTCCAGTGTTGTCAAATATCCACCTCACAAAATTCATAGCTGGATTGGATTCATCACGATTCTCCTCAGAAACTTCTGAGGTCGGAGGAGAAATGCTTTCATCTACGCATAACATGGAAATTATTAACAACTACGAAATTTTTAAAGTTTGGGGGAAAAAATTAATAGTAAGAAATAGTTCTTCTTACAAAACTCTCTTCGTAAAATTAGCAACAAGAAAAACACTTTCTTTTTTAATTCAGCAACAAGATCCTCACTTTCTTCAAAATTCTAATGAAAAACAGAGGACTGAAAACAAGGACATGCAATTAAGGAGCTAAATATGTGGAGTACAACTTATAGCATTTCCAAGGCTAACAAAAATAAAGGAAGAAACAATTTTTACTATTAATAATGGTTCCACCAAACAGGTTCTAATAAAATGTTTGATATCCCTCAACTTTGTACCAACCTGCATAGTATGTCTTCCGCAGCTCTCGAACCACTGAATTGTTTAAAACAGCATTCCAAACAGTTTCATCAGAAGATAGTGACATGACCATCCTCTGCAAGGAAAAGAGGGTGAAAGTAAACCGCGAATTCTCTTCAAGACTGAATGATGACATTTCTGCTAAATAGTGTTAAATGCACTCATTGGAGACCAAAAGAAAACACCTAACAAAGATGGTGGGCCATGGTTCTCCCAACTGATCCAAGGTTTAACAGCATATAGCAATGCCATTAAATGGTTTAGCTTTGAGGATGCGTAAAAATGAAGTCTCAACCAACAAGGAATTACTAACTAAACTCTTAATGTGTGATTATAAAAGACAGTGACGGAACGATATTAGATACCTGGACAGAAGGCTCCGTCTGCAGTAAATGGAAGGCGTCATAAACTCTCTGAGGTCCATAGGGATGCAGCATCCCAGGTTTATAAAGATACGGAGAAGGCTCCATCCAATCCAACTCAGAACCAACTGAAGCATCTCGACGCCGCAAGCATGTTGGGCTTGAAATCTGATCCGACAAACCACTCTCCCCATTACAAGCAAATTTATCCCTAACGAGCTGGGAGTAGGTAGGCGCATCAAATGCACTGCAAAAGAAAGACCCAAAAAAGAAGAAGAAAGCAGTTTATATCTAGCACAAAATGCCTCCATCTCGAAGGCAGGCAAACATGAGAATCAACATAATACAAATAGTTGATGGAGAAATAAAGCCCATTGAAACAATATTACAGAGGAGACAAAAACTATATCTGAAATGCAAAACAAAACACTCAATCTTGCACAAAAGCATAAAAAAGAATTATAATTTCTCTTTAATCTCATTCTAGAAAGGATATATAACACCAAGAAGGGGTAAAGCAATTAAATTTAGGACCAAGTATGGTCATGTAATTATAAACTGAATTGCTGGTTACTAGACAGGGAGAGGTAGCCTGGAATTACGGCATTCAAATTAAATCCTAACTGGAAAAGCAGAATTCTTAGTTAGTCCATAAAAAGGGAAAATTATTAGCAGAACAAAGGAAAAGAAAAACACAAATGAAAGAGAAAAGAAAAAAGCTCACTGCGTGAGGGCAGAGACAGCTGAATGGACTTCGTCAAGGGAAGGAACAGGGGAGAGAGCAAAGTCGTCAAGAAGGTCAAAGGAATTGTGGTATTCACCTCCATACCCAAGACCATCCACGCTAACCCACTCATAATCGTCGCAGCAAGACCCGGCAGAAGGCCAACCGTAAGTGGGAGGAGGGGCAGGGGCAGCGGCAGCGGCAGCAGAGGAGAGGGTGAGATTGGGCCTTGATTTCTTAGGCGAAGTAACAGCGGTGGATGAAGAAGAAGTGGAGGAAGAGGAAGGGAGAGTTTCTTGGAGATTTGTAACACCGGCCCTGGTGGTGTTGGCGGCGGTGACAGCTCGACCAACCACCCTAAGCATACTGCCTCCTCCACCCCCCATACCTTTGCCGCCACCGAACATGGATCAGATGGATATGAGTTAAATCCTTATCGAGAAGAGAAGTGAAGTGAAGAGAAGATTATATAGGAGTAGCAGAGAAGAGACACAGTAGTAGCAGTAGACTGGGTTTTCTGGTTTTAATTGTAATTTGTTTTGCTGCTCCAATTTATGCGCGCCCCCTATCTTCCTATCCAAAAATAGGAATAGAAGTTTTACAGACTTGGGACATCTCTCATTCTCTCTGCTCTGTATTTTATTTTCTGCAGACCATTGATTTCTACTATATGCTGATGATGCTCCTTCTTTTTCTCATTCTTATTAAATTAATATTTTTTTCATTTTATCTCCGTTCTTTCCAATATTTTGATGTATCAATTTATTTATATAATTTTTTTTTAGTAAAAGGATATAGATGAAGAGTCATTGCGATAGTGACCTCATCAAACTCGTTTACTTACTCCTCTCTTGTTCTCTCTACGTCTCTATATTTACTACTCATAAAATTTTTATTATCGTTTTTATTTTTTATTTTACGTTTAAAAAAATATAGAAGATTTCTGTTTTTCGACAATAGTATAAAGGTGTTTTAAACTATTTCTCTTTATTTTACTTATGTCACAAACTCTTAGTATTACTATAAAATGATATCACTAAATCTATTTTTGCTCGTACTCTCCCTCTCTAATCTTTATCCCTTTCTTCTTTATTCTTTATAACTTTTTAGTGTTTGCTTTACTTAGTGACCTCATCAAACTCGTTTACTTACTCCTCTTTTATTCTCTCTACGTCCCTATATTTACTTTATTTTACGTTTTAAAAAATATGGAAAGTTTCTGATTTTCGACGATAATATAAAAGTGTTTTAAACTATTTCTTTTTATTTTACTTATGTCACAAACTCTTAGTATTATTATAAAATGACATCACTAAATCTATTTTCGCTCGTACTCTCCCTCTCTAATCTTTATCTCTTCCTTCTTTATTCTTTATACTCATCTATTTTTTACCAAAAATGACTGTACATTTTATTTAATTTTTTAGTGTTTGCTTTACTGAAAGTTACTATTTCAGAAAGACAGTTATATGTAGATAGAATCATAGAAGGAGTATTTTATTTGAATTTTTTTTACTATTTAAAATATTTAAATTGTAATCTTTAAAAATTATCGAGTATATATATTACAAGTTTTAAATTTGTAGGTGAAAAATATGTAAAATTAAGAATTTTTTATGCAGTTTCCCAAATTTAATTTAAATGGAGTTAACCAAATCTTGCTTATAAAAAATAAATAAAAAACTAAATCTTCTCAAAATAAAATGCATGAATAACTGATAATCTAACGACTTTTTTTTAACAGATAATCTAGAGAGTGTTGTATTGTTAATCTTCTCAAAATGAATTTGTAACATAATCTAACGACTTTTTTTTAACAGATAACGATAAGCTAACGGGGAGAGCAAATCCCTAATTAGATTGAACGGAGCAAATTCCGAATTAGATTTCACACGATTTAAACCAGTCCTACCTCTGATTGTGTCTGTCGCCGCCGCCCACCTTCTGTGACCGTCATTGTCACCGGACTCACCACCACCAGCTCCACGGTTCATTTCCTTCTCTTGGTAATGCTTTGGATTTCTTTATGCCATACAAACGATTTTAACTACTGCCGTGCTGCTGTTTTATAGTAATTTCGTAGGAAAGCTAAAATCTCCATTGTTAAATTGTTGATTCAGAAGATAGAATGGGCACCGAAGGGTTTCCATGTAGGCGTAGCCTTGGAGTTTTGTATCGAAAAAGCTCTAACGTTTCTAGAGGGAGGAGGTGTTTTTTTCCGAAATTAGTTTAATCCATTTATATTGGCGCCTGTCATACACAATCATAAACCTCTGGATCCTGGAGTTACATGTTTGATGCTTTCATGTCACTGTATTTTTTGGTTTGTTTATTCTGGCATTGTCTTTCATTGCTTTGTAAAATGCATGTAATTTACTCTGAGAAATTAACATACATGTCTGCTTAAATTTAAGTTATTTGTTATGCTGCCGAATGCATCGTTGAACATTTTTGCATGAAAGTTTGTTATGTTTTAAAAATATACATCAAATTTACTAATTTTGATTGGCTTGAAACCAAACTGTTTTATGGCTAAACATCAAGATTGCGTATAATATGCATATATGTTATATTTCTTTAGTGATCCTACCGGTCTCATCGGGTTGAATTCAGTTAAACCAGTAACTCACTGACCCAAGACCTAACCGGTTTAATATATTAACTGTTTAAGCCACTTAATAGTTGAACCCATTGAACCAAACACTGGACTTATAATATTTTGCTCTTAATACGATTTACAGATTTTATTGACACACTCAACTGGTACTCTATTTCTACTGTTGTCAAAACCTGGCTGGATTGATGATGTACTACTCTCTCTGATCAGAAGGAACAATCTTTTATAAGAAGAGTTATGCCAAAGGCAGTCAGTGATCCCAATTTTTCTCGCACTTTCAAGTACTTGTTGGGTTAGTTCTCTGCTTTTAGTTCTTGATTTCATTATTTCTTCTCACAATAACCTAACAATGAGTATCTGTGTTTTTGTTTTTTATAAATCCGTGATTGATTATTTGTTGGGTGCTAGCCACACAGTTCCTTTCAAGAGGAATCCCGTTCATTTTCAATTCATGGATCGTGAGGCATCTCACAGAAAAAGACTATGCGGTATCTCTCCTTCCATTCTTCTGCTGTTTTCTAGTGTAAATTGCTCCATGGGTGCTTATGATATGAGTTCAGATTCTTTCTAGTAAAATCCTTATTGGTCTTTTTGTGGTAAAATACAGCTATATGCAGTACAATTTCAGCTCTTTGTAACCTGTGTCTTATTTCTTAGTCGGGAGGGCTTCAGGCGAGCATGCATGAGGGCTGACATTGAATGGTACTCTTACGGTTCTATTCCTTTCATCTACAAGGTTTACCTCTTCTAACATACGTCGTAAATTTAGGCATAAGCAACTAGACTACAACACTTATTTTGAGTTGCTTGGTGAAGCTTGTGGTCTTAATTTCCTGACTCAAGAATTTAATCTGATGTTGAAGTTTCATACCTTCCTAGAAAAACCTTGACTATCAAATCTTTATTAAATTTGACTCTCTGCAAGACTTTTGACCCATCATATCATTTTGCTGTTTTTAGATAAACATTGATTTAGAGGTGATGCTACTTAGTTTTCATGTTTATGTTACAGTGATGGTGGTTCGACCAATGGCTATGCTGCAAAGTTATTAAAGGTAGCCTGGATGACACTTCCTCTTGGAATTGTAGTTGCAGTTGTAGCATGCAGTTTTGTCTTCTGGTGGCAGGGACTAACTCTTTCTGATCCATATGCGCAAGCAATCTTGGTTAATGGTAATGTGTTGTGATTGCTTCTAAGTTTTCAATCAACAATATTGTATTAAGGTTTTCTTCATGCTTATTATACGACCTGGTTTACCTTATCATTAGTTACAAGCTATTAGCTTATTTCTGCTGCTTAATTGAAGTTCATTTTCTCCCTAGTATTTTCCTTTTCCTGATAATGATAACCATGAAGCTAGTTCCCTTCATGTTACAGGTTGTGCTTGCATATTGGAGCTGTTGGCTGAACCTCTCTATATCCTTTCTCAAAATTTGCTTCTGCTTAAACTGAGGTTGTTGGTGGAAACTGCGGCTACCCTTCTAAGGTGCCTGACAATGTACATCCTCATTGGCCAGCAAACTAGCATGGTAAAAGCTGTTAATAGGACTGCTAGTCTGTTGTCATTTATATAGTTATAGATTGTCAATCTAACCAAAGCAGAAGAACACCCACACTCTCTTTTTAATAGCTTAGATTAGATTAAGTACATGTAGTGTACTTAACTAGGTTTGTCTCTCTATGCAATCACTTTGTAATGTAGTTATTGGTATGAAAGAGCTGCTTCTTCTTTGTGCTCCCTGTACGGGCTTGTTGACTTGCAGCTGCTAATTAAACCTACTATGATTCGTGTAGGATAAAGGGATTATTTTTGCTTTGTCGCAGACAGCATATGGAGCTTGCTTATTTTTAGGATATTGGAGTTATTTCCTTTCCAGCGAATTTAGGAGCTCTGATCTTTTCCCTTTCAGGTATATAATCTTTTTTGCTATCATCCCGGTTTATTTGGGAAGAAGTTCATATAGTCCATCCGATCTTTTATAGATTCCTTGAGCATGTAAACTCCAGGAGCATCCAGGCTTTTAGCTGGTTTAACCCTGTTAATTTTACTATTCTATCCCATACTAACTAATTTGTTATCCATATATTACCAAACGCTGTGCTGTAACTATGTCATTTGCAAGATTTACTATTACTATGCGGGTGTGTTAGTCAATTTCACGTTTTTTTAACAGATTTGGAACTATGTTGGACTATGATAAGCAGCTCTCAAGCATGTGCTTGTTGTTTACTCTTCAATCCTTCCGGAAGCTAATCCTTCAAGAAGGGGAAAAGATGGTTCTTGTATGGTTGGATACCCCTTACAACCAGGCTGTATATGGACTTGTCGACAAATTAGGTGTGTAGCTGGGCCAGATGTGATTTGCCTTACTCAAAATTACTTCTTTTTTTGTCATAGATAGGAATGTAAGATAGGGGACTCAAACTTGAGGTCTAGTCCTCCCTTCATTGTGGGAAGTATCATTGAGCTACAAATCATTATTTAGTCAAATTTACATTTTTCTGATCTAATATAAGTGTTCAAGTGACAAAAACGCTAGTACTTGTTCCTTTTCTTCGTGTAAATGGAACTCTTTTTTTCCAAATTCATGTAGATGGATTCTTGCTTGTAGTCTACCTCTTCAGCTTGTTATAATTGTTGAATTTTTCATCCAGGGAGCTTAGTGGTGAGGTTGGTGTTTCTTCCTTTCGAGGAAAGTTCATATGCCACATTTGCCAGGTCTGCTTCAGGTTTACTTCTCTTTTTGTGGTCCTCTTCATTTTAGTTGACTATCAAACTTTATTACATCTTGATTGTGCATGTGTGCTGCTCTTCCCTTATGATTTCATATTCATGGTTCGTTTGAGTGTGCTTCATTCTTTTAGCCATTTGTCATTTTTTTGTGAAGATCTGTAGAATTAGGCCTATCATAGCCAATAAGAAACTTGACGGTGCTGGGGAAAAGATGTCAAGACTTTCATTGTATTTTGTGTCCAAAATTTGTATCTACCAACAGTGTGATAAGTTTCTTCTTTTAACAATTACCTCCATCCATTCTATAATACTTGAGGCTCTGGTATGGAGGAAACTTAAAATATCTCTTTAAAGATTTCTTTGTTTTTTGGTTCATAGCTTGCTTACTTTAGTCGTGGTTACGTAATTGGCCTTAGATTTATTCTAAAATAATCTTATCTCTTTGTCTCTTGTTTTCCCCCTTTTATACACTGGTAAATCAAATATTCTAGCCATCTTGAGTGTGCTTCATTCTTTTAGCCATTTGTCATTTTTTTTGTGAAGATCTGTAGAATTAGGCCTATCATAGCCAATAAGAAACTTGACGGTGCTGGGGAAAACATGTCAAGACTTTCATTGTATTTTGTGCCTAAAATTTGTATCTACCAACAGTGTGATAAGTTTCTTCTTTTAACAATTACCTCCATCCATTCTATAATACTTGAGGCTCTGGTATGGAGGAAACTTAAAATCTCTCTTTAAAGGTTTCTTTGTTTTTTGGTTCATAGCTTGCTTACTTTAGTCGTGGTTAGTAATTGGCCTTAGATTTATTCTAAAATAATCTTATCTCTCTGTCTCTTGTTTTCCCCCTTTTATACACTGGTAAATCAAATATTCTAGCCATCTTTTCCTGTTTTGGTGAAAAATGCTTAAAATTTGAATCATCTATATGTATTTACATTTCAACATCTTTGAAGCTGCTGAAGATCTATCCTTTCGTTTATCATTTGCTATATAATTGCTCTCTCTCTCTCTCCTTTCCTTCATAAGCTCTTAAAAGGTTTATCCTTCTATTGACAGGACAACATCCAGATAAAAACAGGAAGTTGGGAAACTGCCTGACAGATGCCCTGAAGCTTGTTATTTTGATTGGTATGTTCATCCAATTTGTGCTTTTGTGTGGCTAATTACCTTCTCCAAATTTCATCTGATACTTATTTTGTGATACAAACTACTGCTACAGTTGCCACAATATTATTTTTGCATGCATATCTAGTGTGTTGGAACTTGGTGTCTTATACATTCTTTCTGTCCAGCAGTTTCTGATTTTAATCGATATACCATATCGGAGTGAAATTTGACGGCTGTAAATGATGAATGACTTTTTTTGTGTGTGGATAATTCATTTACAGGTCTTATATTCATGGCATTCGGTCCAAGTTACTCATACTCTCTCATCAGATTGTTGTATGGTCGTAAATGGAGTGATGGAGAAGCATCTGCAGTCCTTCGTTATTATTGCCTTTATGTTGGTGTTCTGGCAATGAATGGTAAGTATTTGTTTGCAGGTCTTATATTTCATTTCATTTGTTCCAAGTTACTCATACACTCTCATCATATTACTATATGGTCGTAAAAGATTGTCTGTTTCCTGATGGGAAACAAATGCTGCTGTGCCGCATTGTCGTTGATTGTTGGCCATGTTTTGGAAAACAGTACCAATGAATGTCAAAAGTGATGCTAAGTTCTTATCCCACGCTTATCTGCAGTTAGCTGTTACTAGTCTTTGATCTGCAGATGGCTGAATTTTCTGTTGATTATGATAAGAAAACTGTTTAATTGTTGCTGATTGCTTTGTATCATGAGTTCTATGCATTCAGATGTCGTGGAAGAAAGTTTTTTATGCACACATATACTTGTGGGTCAACACATCAGCATGTTTGATTGATTTAGAATATCTGAATGATTTTTCTTCAGGAACTTCTGAAGCATTTCTACATGCTGTTGCTACAGAGCGCGAGCTCAAACGTTCAAATGATATGTTGCTTCTGTTCTCAGTGATCTATGTGGTACTAAACGTTGTACTCATAAAGTCAGTTGGTGCTGTTGGCTTGATCCTAGCAAATGCTTTAAGTATCCTTTCAAGCTGTAGGATTTTTTAATAAACCACTCTATCCAATTCCAAACTAACGTAAGCCCACCAGTTTTCATTTGTCATTATTTTGAGGAATGAATTTGTTAAATGAAGTCCGCTGGTTCCTTAATTTTTATGAAGATATGACTTTGAGGATAATATACTCTGCAGTATTCATAAGAGGCTATTTCCAGGTACACAGCCATCATGGTGTAATTCTCCCAAAGCTTGGGTAGATTATTGACCTAATGCTGGGATTTTATTTTCTCTGCAGGATTCTTCTGTATTTTCCTTTACTGGTTGCTTGCCTTCAGGTTGGAGAGTTCTGCTAATTTCTGGAGCAATTACTCTCATTTCTGAGAGAATATTTCTGGACCGTGAAGAATTCTGGCTAACTTTTGCAATTCATTTTTCCGTTGGGTTAGCTTGCTTCTGTGCATCATCTATTGTCATGTAAGTATCTTTTTGTACCTGCCTTTCTCTTATTTGATATTTATTTTCCGGTGGAAAGTGCACTTCCAATAACTGGTGCTTGTGTCATGAACAGTTATTCCCGTGAGAGGGCTTTCATTAACAAAATCATCCGTTTCCGTGATCACTCGGATTGAAGAATCGCTGGCTGACCCAACAACACCTGAATTTTGCACCGTGTTAACTAGAATCACTCTCTTTAAGTCATCAGATTGAAGAATGCCTGGGCCGTTGGATCATTTCCTTTTACTGCTTATCGGGAAAGCTCACGCACGATACAAGGTGAAATCGATGGAGGTTCTGTGTTGAAACTTGAAATTGATCATTCGTTCATTTCTCTTCCGAATCCAATCTGGAGTGTCCTTCCAATCTTCTAAAGCAAAATGATGATTATTTTTTAGCTTTTCATTCTTTTCTTATTCTTGAAGAGGTTGGATTCCTCATTCCTAGTGGATTTGATTTACATTTTGACAGTAATTCTCCACTTTCACATGCTTGCTACTGCTGAAATATGTAACATAAACATGTTTGGGGCTCATGAGCTCTCCTCTAAATTAAAATGTTTTACACACAAAAAAATAAAAATAAAAAAAATGTGGTAACTTAATAAAAATCACCTAAGCATGATATGGTCATGTTCTATTGAAAACGAGGGGAGCCGTCCGTCTTATCTCCATTGCAAAAATTGTAGCAAAGATTTTTGTGTCAATGATTTTAAGAATTTTGAGGATACATGATAAATTGATAATGATTATATATTGGACTAATTTAAGGGGTCTTGCTCCCACTCACATGCCTATCCTATCCCACTCCCACTTAACTTCAAATTCAATCCCTAATAATTTTGCTCTCCACCTGCCACATTTTTCCTAATTATATTATATATATATTGTACTCTAAGAGATTTATTTACTTTTAATTTAAGTTTATGTTCGAGTTTAGAAAATTGAGAAAATTATATTATAAAAGACTCTATTTTAGTCTTGATTATGCTCGAACGAGGTTGATTTATTTTCAGAAAGATAGAGAGAGTATATATACCGAAGATGGGGGAAAATATACTATTTATTAAGAAGTAATCATATTTACTCTTTAAAATGGGAAGAAAATCTATAAAAAAAATAAAAAATCTTTAGAAAGAATAAATTGCAAGATTCAATTGTGTAGAGACCAATTATCCAATCTAACAAATTATGCATGAAAATAAATTGGCTAGGAACATCTAAGTGTGCACTTGGTGTATCAACGAGTTACGATCTAGTTGGATAATCCAAAACAATAAAAAAGTGAGATAGTTTTAAATTTTTAAATTTTAAAAATATGTATCAATTTAGGTTGTGATGAGATAAATCCTAAAACGATATAATTTTTCATTTTTCTAGAGACCGAAATCTGGTTAGCTACACTTAATTTAGATAGGATATATATATTTTTTGAATAATTCAATAACGGAATGAAATTTGGTAGCTGCGATATTGCTCTATTTTTCACTCTATCTTATATTGAACTTATTTATTACACTAACATGAATCATGCTAGTGGAAGAATGTGCACAAAGAAGCACACTACCATATGAAAGGCATCCATACTTGAGTATGCTTTATTAGAATCACACGATGAGATTGAGGAAAGAGACTATGACTATGACCAATACCTGATCAGGAATCAGCATTCCAAAAAATTTTGAAATTGATTTGGTGACATCAGAAATCAGGGATAGTTCAAATCTCCCAGGCCACCTGAATTCAAAAATTGATTTGGTTACAAAGATCAAATACACTGAATTCAATAGGATGATGTATTGAGACAATATCACAAACATTACTAGCTTCCTGAATGAAGTTCCCTTTTTCCTCATTTTGAGGTAGAATGACTAAATAAATGGCACTAGTAGCCAAAATGATAAAACTGAGTATCAATGAAAGTGCTAAGGTGCTGTTTAGTTACGGAGAATTTTCTGAAAATTTTCCAAAACTGGAATTATTTCCAAAATCTGTTTCTTATTTTCATTTGGAAAACATTTTCCAAATTTTTTTTTAATTTTTTTTTAATACTTTAGTTCAATAAATTCATATTGTTAATCTAAAAAATAATAATGTTATTTTAGACATGTCTATCCTCGTAATTTTGATAATTAATATGTAGATTGATATAAATTGTAATAAAAATACTTTATAATTGATATTTAACTAATTATAATAATTGTTAGAATATGAAGAAGTAACAATTTAAATTAAGTATGTTTTGAATGTTGATATTTGTAGTATTCACGTAATGAACAAATAATTCAAGACTATTTTATATGTATTTTATTTTCATGAACGGAATTATTATATTTATACTTGATCTTTAACGTGAATAGATTTAGCATATTTATATTTGATCTTTAACAAAATTAAAATGGGATACTATTTAGTTTATTAATCTTCAAAAATGAAAAAAACTAACATTATTTTTTTAATTAAAAACATATTGATTTAACAAAAGTAATAGTTTTCATTTTTCAAAAAAAAAAAAAATAGTTCTTAGGTGAATACCATTTCGAGTTTGTAGTATTCACATCATGAACAAATAATTCAAGAAAATTTTATGTATTTTATTTTCATGAATGAAATTATTATATTTATACTTGATCTTTAACGTGAATAGATTTAGTATATTTATAAATTATGAGGGTAGACATGCCTAACATAACATTGTTTCTTTTTTATGTTAACAATATGGATTGGTTGAGCTAAAATTAATATGTACATTGATACAAATTGTAATAAAAATACTTCATAACTAATACTCCTAATTAAAATCATACGAGTAAAATTCAATAATCAAAATATGTTGCACAACAATATTTTTCTCCAAATGAAATTAATTCCAAAATTTTCCATTTGGAAAACCAATCCCATCCCGCCACGTCACAAGACCCATTTTTTAAATATTAATTTGAAGGGAGTGTTTTAGGCGGGAAAAAACTTTTAAATTAATTTTAAATTAGTTTAAAACCCATTTATCAAATATTAAGAAAAATAAGAAAAGTGGATATATAATTACTAATCTTAAGATGAAGATTATGGTTTTGTAACTTTTAATTTATTTTGTTCAAAGCATTAAGTAAGAAGATTGAATTTTTATATGAAAGAAAAATTAAAAAAGATGAGAGAGAGTAAAGTTGACCTGTAGACCCCACTTTGAAAATAAAGTGAAGAAAAATTTGGAAAACATCAAATATGGTGTTTCCAAAAGTTGGAGTGTTTGTAATGTTAATTTTGAAATTATTTCCAAAACTGAATAGTAATTGGAAAACTAGAAAATTTTCCATTTGGGAAAATATTGCTGTGAAACAGATTTTGGAAATATTTCCAATTTTTTGAAAATTTTCCAAAAATTAAACAACCCTTAAATGGCTTGTGCTTTAGAATTTAAACATGAATATGTTTACCATACTGATATTTGATCTTTAATAAACTTAAAATAGGCTACCACTTAGTTTATTAATCTTAACAAAAAAAATAACATTAACATTATTTTTTTATTAAAATAAAATTGATTTAACAATAGTAGTAGTTTTTTTTTCCTCTTCGTCGTCAGAGGCAAATACTTCTAGCTTGTTGTACACTACACAACTTTATTCGAATGGAAGATAGAGCTGATCAACTATTCACAGAATATGGTACAGAAGGTCAGCAAAATTTAGACGAGAACGAAGCTAATGTGACGCAAGAAGGTATTCAAGTGGATATGTCCCAACAACAACTAATGAAAAGCGTTAGAGAAGATATTGCAAATCAATTATGGTCTCATAATAATTGTTAGAATATGAAGAAGTAACAATTTAAATTAAGTATGTTTTGAATGTTGATATTTGTGGTATTCACGTAATGAACAAATAATTCAAGACTATTTTATATGTATTTTATTTTCAAAAACGGAATTATTATATTTATACTTGATCTTAGGTGAATACGATTTCGAGTTTGTAGTATTCACGTCATGAACAAATAATTCAAGACATGTATTTTATTTTCATGAACAGAATTATTATATTTATATTTGATCTTTAACGTGAATAGATTTAGCATATTTATAAATTATGAGGGTAGAAATGTCCAAAATAACATTGTTTCTTCTTTATGTTAACAATATGGATTGGTTGAGCTAAAAATAAAAAAATAAAAAAATAAAAATTGGAATTTTTTTTTTGGAAAACTTCAAAAATGGCGTTTCCAGAATTTTTCAAATTTGTAGTGTTAATTCTGGAAAACTGAATAGTAATTGGAGAACCGAAAAATTTTCTGAAAATTTTCCATTTGGGAAAATGTTGCTGTGAAACAGATTTTGGAAATATTTCCAATTTTTAGAAAATTTTCCAAAAAAATTTCAAAAATTAAACAACCCTTAAATGGCTTGTGCTTTTGAATCTAAACATGAATATGTTTACCATACTGATATTTGATCTTTAATAAACTTAAAATGGGCTACTATTTAGTTTATTAATCTTAACAAAAAAATAACATTAGCATTGTTTTTTAATTAAAATAAAATTGATTTAATAATAGTTGTAGTTTTTTTTTTAAAAAAAGTAAGAAATAGTTGTTAGGTGAATACGATTTTGTGTTTTCTAAGGTTGGAAAATGAAGGCTGGAAAACAGCTGTAGCTGTGAAACAGAATTTTGGAAAACAGAAATAATTCCGGAAATAACTCCAGATGGAAAATTTTGGAAAATAGAAATAACTCCAAACAGAATTAATTCCGTTATGAAACGCAGCCTAAACCTTGCTAGCAATAGCTAACATCTTTCTCTTAAAAGAAGGCCCAGTGAAAATGACACCCACAATATTTTTCTACTATTTTTAAGCAGGAGGAGTATTAAAAAATCTTTGAAGAAATCATGATTGTAAGTAATCCAACGGCTGCGATCATGCTGCTATGTTGTTGTTTTTGCCCCCTTTTTTCGTATCTTGACTACTAATTGCAGAGAATTCAATTCTTTTATCATGAAATGCTGCAATCATCATCATCATTTTGATTAAATCTATTATCAATGTGGTGTTATACCAAACACCACGCAATCATAATTAATTAATTGTTTAATTAAGCACTGTTTATTTTCTTGTTTGTTTTCAAATGATTAATCAACCCATCAACCCTTTTCTTCTTATCTTCTGTTTTCTTTTCTCTCCTTGATTTTTGCGTGGTGTTTGGTATCTAAACAAGACCAAGCAACAACAGTGTACACTTCACAGGCTATGAGCAGTTGAGCACGGCTCAACTTCAGAATGTCACCATTTAGATGACACTAACCACATAGATTGCAAAGAAAGCCAAATTTAACATAAAACTCACCACACTGTCAACTGAAATACCTAGAATTTCAGTGTTCAGCTCCTCAAACTCTCCATGACGGTCACTGAAAGCAGTGATCTCTGTACCCACAAAAGAGAGGAAAAAATCAGCATCCTAATCTGAAAATCTGTTTATAGTCAAGAGAAAGAAGAAGCCAAACAAAACAAAATCAAACCTGTGGGACAAACAAATGTGAAGTCCAATGGGTAGAAAAACAGAATCACATACTTCTTTCCAATGTAGTCAGACAATTTAACCTGATAAAAGCCCACACAAACCAGTTTTAATTTGTTTAAAAAAAAATGAATACATGACTAACAGGAAATCAAAAAATGCGAAAATAAACAAACATAATTACATTAATAAACTCTTGGTCATAAACAACTTCAGCTTCGAAGTCCGGCGCTTTATTACCAACCAACGGAAGGTCACTCTGCACAGATTAAAAGAAAACCACAAGAATTAAACAATGCTGATACACTCAATTCATTAGTGAGTAAGCGAATGAGTAAGTGAGTGACTAACTGAGGCTTTGACGATGAAGGAGTTTCTAGAATGGGAGCCGCGAGAAGAGGAGAATGAGCAAATGGGGCGGGATTGGAGGGATTTGCGGAGGCCGAAGAAGGAGGAAGAGGCGAGGCGATCTTTCTTCCTGGGTATTTGAGGAGAAAAGAGAAATTTGGGGAAGAGGGAGCAACGAGATGGGTAAAAATGAGGTATACCCGTTCGGGTATAAGCCGGGTATCGGGTATGGTCATACCCGAAATAATAAATTCGGGTATTATCCATACCCGAACCATACCCGGTCAAAGCGGATATTACCCGGTCAAATGGGTATAGTTACGGGCGGGTATCCGAGTACGGGTACCCATTGACATCCCTAGTTCAGTCATGATCATAAATGAGTGGTGGTTAGTAGTAACATCATGAGAGCTACAATACAAGCCAAAAACCAAAAGAAAAAGTCCAGACCAAACCCAAGGCTACGTTAGATTTACATAAATGCGTTGCAGAAAATCCTTATAATATTTTCATAAAAAAATCTCATTTTTATTTTATTTAATAAAAGACTTTGACTCGTAAATTCCAATGAAATGTATTTGGGTTATTAGAAAAAATTAGTAATAACAAAAAGTTCTCCTATACTATTTTTTAAAATAGAAATTTTTTCTGATTTTTAAAAATTTGAGTCAATGTACTAAGGATCAACGATAAAAACTCGGTTTCTGTCAGTTAAATTAACAGATCGTTAGTATTGACCTTTAATAACAGTTGATTTTAATTACAAAATTCAAAAAAATATAAAAAATTCAAAAAAATGTAAAAAACCCAAAAAAAAAAATGAAAAAATCAACCTGCAACCACAAAAAACCCATCACGTTAACTCTTCCTCGCCAATCCGACCAAACCCGATCCACCACCTCGTCAATCCGTCCAAACCCAGTTGCGGCTACCATACCAACCAACCAATCCAAACCAGAAAAGAAAAAAAGAAAAAAAAAAAGAAAGAAAAGAGGAAGAGTGAGGTCTGCGCAGGAAAGGAGAAAAGAAGGAAGAAAAGAAAGAAAGAAAAGAAAAAAAAGAAAAAGAAAAGAAAAGAAAAGAGAAAAGAAAGTAGTTCACTAAAACGACGCGTCGTTTGTTCGACCCATTTTTTTTTAAAAAAAATTCGGGTCTGGTTGCTTACGTGGTATGACACGTCAACATTTTATGACGTGGCATTCAACGTGTCATATCATGTAGCACGGTTAATGGTGAGTGGCTAACGACATTAGAGGGAGGTACCAAATATGACATTTTTTTAATACAGATACCTTTTAAATGAAAAAAAAAAAGTATCAAATCAGTCATTTAAATAAAGTATATTCCTTGATTTTCTATAAATACCCACCATCACTCACCTACACTCTTATTCATTCTCACACGTTTTTACACGTTCTTACCAACAAAAAAAAACAAAAAAACCATGATTTTGGGCATCATCTTTTTACTGTGCCTGTGTTTCAACTCCATAGGATGCACATTTGCAAACTCCATTGAAACAGACAAGGAGGCTCTCCTCTCTTTCAAGTCTCAAATAACCATTCCTTCCGGCAACAGTAACCCTCTGTCATCATGGGACCAACACCAGACCTCCTCCCCATGCAACTGGACAGGAGTTGTCTGCAACAGTTTGGTCCCTCCAAGGGTAATTTCCCTCAATCTTTCCAACTCTGCCCTCACCGGAACCATAACTCCCCACATCGGCAACCTCTCCTTCCTCCGCTCCCTCCACCTCCAAAACAACCAACTTCAAGGGCCCATCCCTCCCCAAATCTCTAACCTTTTCCGCCTCAGACTCCTCAATTTGAGCTCCAACTCCTTATCAGGTCCCATCCCACCCAACATAACCGACTTGGCCAACCTCAGGTCTCTTGATTTGATGATGAACAAGATCACAGGAACAATTCCTGAAAACCCGAGCTCGCTCACTAACCTTCAAGTCTTGAACTTGGCCCGAAATGCTCTTCTGGGTCGGATCCCTCCTTCGATAGGGAACCTTTCGTCACTCAACGTTCTCAATTTAGGCACTAATTCTCTTACAGGAATCATACCTGAGGACTTAAGCCGTCTCCGCAACCTCAGAATTCTCGATCTCACTATAAACCATCTCACAGGAACCATCCCTCCTTCCATTTACAACATGTCTTCTTTAACTTCTCTAGCCTTGGCTTCCAACTGGCTGTGGGGTAGAATTCCTGAGAATGTCGGTGATACACTCCCGAATCTTTTGGTGTTCAATTTCTGCGTCAATAACTTCACCGGAGCAATTCCTGGCTCTCTCCACAATCTCACAAACATACAAGTCATACGGATGAGGAACAACCTTCTAGAAGGAACAGTCCCTCCCGGCCTGCAGAATCTTCCCTACCTCACTATGTACAACATTGCCCACAACAGGATTGTTAACTCCAGAGGTGACGATGTTAATGGTCTTGGTTTTCTCACTTCTTTGGCCAACAGCACCCGTCTTAACTTTCTTGATTTAGATGGCAATTTGTTCCGGGGTACAATTCCTGATTCTGTTGGCAATCTGTCCAAGGTTCTCTCCATGTTGTTCATGGGAGGCAACAGTATTTACGGTAGAATACCCTCCTCCATTGGTCTTCTTAAAGGCTTGGCATTGCTGGATTTGAGCAACTCTCAAATTAATGGTTCAATCCCTCAGGAAATTGGCCAACTGGAGGACTTACAGGCCCTAGTTTTGGGAGGGAATAAGATCTCAGGACAAATCCCGGATTCTTTGGGAAACCTGAGGAAGTTGAATCGGATTGATCTGTCAGGAAACGAGTTGGTGGGTGGAATACCAACAAGTTTTGGAAATTTCCAACGTCTGCTTTCCATGGATTTATCCAACAATAAGCTCGACGGAAGCATACCAAACCAAATCCTCGATCTGCCAAGTTTGAGCACTACGCTCAATCTATCCCACAACTTCCTGTCAGGACCTTTGTCTTCAGAAATTAGGCTTGAAAACTTGGTCACCATCGATCTCTCTTCCAATAACTTGTCCGGTAATATTCCCACCTCCATACAGAATTGCTTGAGCTTGGAGAAAATGTACATGTCCAACAACACACTCTCAGGGCCGATCCCGAGCAGCATAGGAAAGCTGAAAGGTCTAGAAACTATTGACCTCTCTTACAACAAGCTTTCTGGCTTAATTCCTGTTGAACTCCAAGAACTAAATGCTCTTCAGTCCTTGAACCTTTCTTTTAACAACGTGGAAGGAGCAGTTCCAAATGCAGGGTTGTTTAGCAATCTCTCAAAAGTCCACTTGGAAGGAAACCCAAAGCTTTGCTTGGATTTCATTGCCTGCAAGAATGTTGGAAAAAGAGGCGTCAAATTCTATGTTGTCATCTCCATCACACCCATGTTCGTGTTCTTCTTTCTTGTTGCTTCGGTACTGATCTATGTAAAGAAAATAAGAGGAAAAAAGACTTTGGATGGTGGGGTGATGATGAAGAATCAGCATAAAATGGTCTCATATAACCAGCTCCGCCAAGCCACCGCCAATTTCAGTGAGGACAATTTGATAGGAAAGGGAAGCTTTGGATCTGTTTACAAAGTCCTTCTGAATCTGAACTGTGACAATGATATGGAGGCGGCCAACCCTCAACCTGTGGCAATTAAGTTGCTAGATGTCCAAGTGAATGGTTCCCGGAAGAGCTTTCTCGCGGAGTGTGAGGCTTTGAGAAATGTGAGGCACCGCAACTTAGTGAAGCTCATCACATCCTGCTCCAGCTGGGATGCGAAGAACAAGGAATTCCTGGCTCTGGTTTACGAGTTGCTCGGGAACGGGAGCTTGGAAGATTGGCTGAGTGGGAAAAGAAGGAAGGAGAATGGAAATGGATTGAATTTTGTGGAGAGATTGAATGCCGCGATTGATGTGGCAGGGGCGTTGGATTACCTGCACCATGACTGTCAAGTTCCTGTGGTGCACTGTGATCTGAAGCCTAGTAACATTCTGTTGGATGAAAACATGAATGCCAAGGTTGGAGATTTTGGGCTGGCTACCTTGCTCATCAGAGATAAAATGGATCAGCCTAGTAGTACCACCCGTTTCCTGAAGGGTTCTATAGGGTACATACCCCCAGGTTAGTATCGATACGAATCCAAATCATGATATTGAATGCCTGTCTTGCTCTTGAATTCATAAAATTTGATTTAAGTTCATAATCAAGTAACATGAATGTATGCAGAATATGGGGTAGGATTGAAAGCATCGACCGCGGGAGATGTGTACAGCTACGGGGTGATGTTGCTAGAGATGTTCACAGGGAAGAGCCCTACCCACGAAAGTTTCAATGGTGAGCAGAATTTGGTTGGATGGGTCCAATATTTTTTTCCTGATAAGCTGCAAAAAGTGCTTGACCCTCAGCTGCTGCTTCTGTTCAATCATATGGGAGATGATGATGATGATGATCTTGAACTTAATGGTATAGATTGCTTCATCACAGTTCTTGTGGTCGGTTTATCTTGCACTGCCACAGCTTCGGATCGCCGCATCACCATAAGAGATGCCCTTCATAAGCTCATTGGTGTTAGAAGCAACTTTCTCAACCCTACTCCTACCAAGAACATCAAGCATTCAACTTCACACTTGCGAGTAAGCCAAGATAAATAAATTAGATAAACAAGAAGAATATTGGTGCTCATTACTTAACACCAGAAAATAATTTGCTATTTATTGATATGTATATATGTATACACTATACCCTATGTATACACCATATTCTTTTATTATGTTACTAATCGGATACCTTTTTATTAGGCTACTACGAGCTTATTTTATTTTAAAAAATATAAAATATACTTACTATTTATTTTATCACATTAATTTTTTAATGATATGCTTATGTACGTTTCCTTCAACCATTAACTTTGTCCAATGTTCTAATTAATACTCCCTCCGTCCCCAAAAGGATGTCGTTTACTATTCCGGCGCGTATTTTAAGACGGCCGGAATAGTAGCTATATGACTCCGAAAAATTTCGTACTTTTTTTCTAACGTAGGTACCGGATTTATCTACGTTAGAAAAAAAGTACGGAAATTAATTAATATTTTCTGAATGTTTAAAATTAATTACAATATTTTTATGGATTTTTAAAATTAATTACATTACTTTTATGAAATTTTAAATTAATTATAGTATTTTTATGAATTTTTAAAATTAATTACATTATTTTTATGAAATTTTAAAATTAATTATAGTATTTTTTGAAAAATTGAAATTAATTACATTATTTTACTAACTTTTTAAAATTAATTAAATTATTTTTCTGAATTTTAAAATTAATTATATTATTTTCTGGATTTATTAAATTAATTATATTATTTAATACATAATGGTATTATGGTAAATAAGTTGCAACAAGGAGTCAGAGGTAAAAAGTAACGGAACGGAGCGTTGACTGACGGAGCTCATGATTTTGCAGTTGACCCTAAGTTCAGGGGAGGCAGAATAAAAAATTTGAATTCCATGGGAGGTTTCCGTTTTTCGCGAATTATTTCGTACTCTTAACGGAGATGGGTCTAAAGAGTGGCTCAACAATCATGTTGATTTTGGTAAAGTGGTTTTGACAGAGGACAGTGTTGGTGCTAGCATCGCACACCAGATTGCTTTAAGGTTTGGAGAGGAAAATGAATTTCTAGATTCAAATTTTGTCATGACAAACTAGAAGATGGAGGTGGGAGTTGATGGAGCCAAAATTCATTTAATTAGTTTTTGATTAATTGCAGAGGTTTGAAATCGGCAGAAAAATATTAAAAATCCTAATAAATATAATTAATTAATTACAATATTTAAAAAAATTAAATTAATTACATTATTTTTAAAGATTTTTAACATTAAGTAATTATATTTTGATTTTTTAAAATTAATTATAGTATTTTCTGGATTTATAAAAATATTTAAATTAATTTTCTGAATTTTTAAAATTAATTAAATTATTCTTCTAGATTTTTAAAATTAATTACATTATTTTTCTGAATTTTTAAATTAATTACAATATTTTTATGGATTTTTTAAATTATATAATTTATTTTTCTGAATTTTTAAAATTAATTACAGTATTTTTCTGATTTTTAAAATTAATTAAATTATTTTTCTAAATTTTTAAAATTAATTACAGTATTTTTGTAGATTTTAAAAATGAATTAAAGTAATTTTATGAATGTTTAAAATTAATTAAAATATTTTTATGGATTTTTAAAATTAATTACATTACTTTTATGAAATTTTAAATTAATTATAGTATTTTTATGGATTTTTAAAATTAATTACATTATTTTTATGAAATTTTAAAATTAATTATAGTATTTTTTGAAAAATTGAAATTAATTACATTATTTTACTAAATTTTTAAAATTAATTAAATTATTTTTCTGAATTTTAAAATTAATTATATTATTTTTTAGAATTTTTAAATTTAATTATATTGTTTTTCAGAATTTTAAAATTAATTATATTATTTTTATGGATTTATTAAATTAATTATATTATTTTCTGGATTTATTAAATTAATTATATTATTTAATACATAATGGTATTATGGTAAATAAGTTGCAACAAGGAGTCAGAGGTAAAAAGTAACGAAACGGAGCGTTGACTGACGGAGCCCATGATTTTGCAGTTGACCCTAAGTTCAGGGGAGGCAGAATAAAAAATTTAAAATCCATGGGAGGTTTCTATTTTTCGCGATAGTACAGGTGACCTTTCTGCAATTACCCCTTAAAATTAGATTAAAATTAGAGTTGTGTAGACATAGGTAGCCTAGTCTATATGGCAAGCACAGTTGATCCCATCCTTATAGCCTAGTCTATATTCACAACTGACATGATGCCTATCATTTTGAAGACAACTAAGTAACTTTATAAAAAATGAGTCAAAACGGTAAAAAATGTGTTAAAACGAACATAAAGGGTAAAAAGCGAACCAAAATGGTAAAAAACGAGCTAAATGGTAAAAAAATAAGTCAAAATAGTAAAAAATGAGCTAAAATGGTAAAAAAACTAGCCTAACTGGTGAAAACGAGCTAAAATGGTAAAAAACGAACCTAAGTAGTAAATTTTCACTTAATTAGAAAACAATAAAATAATTTGGTGAAATAATTTTATTAGTGAAATAATTTTATTAGTGAAATAATTTTATTAGTGAAATAATATATAAATAAGTGTAATTGGATATCCATTACATACCCAATTGAGTATCGGTTATAATGGATATTTAGTTTTGGGTATGAGTTGAGTATTTACCCATACCCGTTTGTACCCATTTTAACATATCAGCCCAATTGTCATCCCTACACTTCTCGTCGACCCGGACAGTAAGAGTAATCTTATATGCATCATTTTAAATAACGGTAACGGATAACGTAACAGTTGCGGTCATCATGGCTAATGTAACAATTGCGACCATCACAACTATAAATAGTTTATAAATGTTAAAAAAGTTTCATCAGTCTAGAGATAATTAGTATTTTTAATCAAATAAATATGAAAACTATATATTAATTTTTGTCAATAAATAATAAAGTATGTATAGCAAACTTTAATTAAAAATAGAAATTTCTTAGTTAAGTACACCCACATCCATCTCTAATTGGAAAGATTTTACAAATCAAAATAACGAAAAATGCACATACCAAATACACACATACATTGTTCATTTTCAAAATGAATGTCAAGGAGAACGAGCAATGATTATTACTACTACTATCTTCACAATCTTGTTCCCCTTATCTTTGTGTCGATGCTTGGTAAAAAGAGGAGTATGTTGCTCCTCATAGTAATAATATGAATGTTAAAAATCTTCGAGTTTAGGCACATGTTGAGGATATGGGAACGAAGAGAGACTTGAAAAACTATCAAAATCTTGACTATCTTGGTTGAACGTTTCATAACCATGGTCATGGTATTGTTGTTCATACTACAACTAGCAATCTATCATTAATTCATTATTTAATGGAGACCATATTTACTATTATGGGATCTAAAAGTATAATTTGAGTTTAGTTATAAAAGTGTGATTTTATAGGCCAAATGAGTTTTTTATTTACTTATAACGTATAAGGGTGCATAACGAAAAATAACAGAAAATTATAACGGTAACAAACAATATCGTGCAAAAAGGGGCCAAAAAAATTACATAACGGAAATAACGGTAATAGAGAGCCAAAATTACATTACATATCGGCATTATGTAATGTAACTAGTGATATTTAAAACCATGCCTATTTGAATACAAAGCCTAACAACAAGAATCCTTCTCATCACTACTGACACTCTCTATTAGAACAAAGTACGGATAAACATAAAATAGAAAGTAAAAAATATAGAATTTTTAACGTAATTCGGTAAAAAAAGTTTTCACTATGATTAAAAAAGATAATGTGTACAATCAGAATAAATTTTCCTAACACCAAAGCAACCCCGTATGATAAAATCCGAGGAGGCGAAGCCTCACGCACAATCCTAGCAAGATCAGTTTTGGCTTAGGCCCAAGCTATCCTCTACCAAAACAAACCTCAACGAATATTAAATTTTAGTCACACCATAACTTCTTATGGTCAGGTCGACAATCAAATTTATAGGAAAACTTTAAGATATAAAAAATACGTCGTTCTACTAAAATACGACCTTTTATATATATATATAAAATGATCAACCACGGCAAAAGATAAACACACTACACTCGTTTTACTCACTAAACTTTTAATCATTACTAATTTCTCGTGTTTTATTATTTTGATCATAATTTTAATTTATTAATGATGTAAAATAGATGTTTAGCATAATGCTTATTAAAAGAACTAATAAAAAAGACTTATTTTGAAATTGAGTTTCAATTATTATATATATTGAAGGCTGGCGTGTACGGTATTTGTGCTTTGTAGTGAGTTGAAGAGGCAAGGAAAACGACAAAACGGTGAAAGGCAAAAAGAAAAAAGGGAAAAAGTGGAGAGAGAGAGGAGGAGGAGTAGGCGTTAAGGGCGGAGGAGGAGGCATGGGGAGAAAGTGATGCACGCCGTCGCCATGCCTCGAGACAAAGGCTAAAGCATAATGAGAGCCCAAAACTAAAAAAAACCACGCACTACTTTCACTCTTCCTCACCCATGTTTATTTTTACAATTTTTTTTTTGTTACAGTAAAAAAAATTAAACTCATCCAACTAAAATAACTAGTAAAGTAGTAATGAGATCAAAAAAAAAATCATCATAATTATTAATAATATCAGGATAAAAAAATGAATATTAATATAAAATTAGATCCAACAATATAACAAAAATTATAAGGATAGTAAAATAATAAAAAAATACGTTAAAATTAAGAATTTAACTTAGCATTTCAACCGTTCACGCATTGAAAATGTTAGAAGTTTAGAATTTTTTTTTATTTAATTAAAAAGAAAGAAAGCTAAAGGGACGACATTGATGATAAAAGGCAAATGGGCATCATAGTAAATTGGTAATGCTTTTCCATAAGTCAAACAGAGAACAAAAAGTAACCGCGTTCAGTACTGTGCAGTATGAGTATTGTTTTCTCTTGAAATTATTCAGAAAATGTGAATATGAAAATCAAAAGAGAAATTATAAACTACTCTCGACTCTCTATTTCAGTTTTAGGCTTCCCTTATCCTGAGTCGAGCTCAGGTACATTTTTGTTAGATCACTGTGAGCAAACAAAAAACAAAGTAGAAACATCTAGTAAAAAAAATCTCATCTTGATATATACAAAAACATAGCTCTTCTTTCCCTTTTTCTTCTTGCATTTCAGTAACACTAACACATATTAAACTGTATTCTATTTGTTGCTATATTTTAAAAAAAAATTAAAAAAAATCGATAAACAGCTACATTTTAAATTAATAGAACATTTTTGTTTTTTTCTCCTTTTCCTTTCCAAAAATCAAAACTGCAAACTGTTGTGTTGCAAACAAACAACACAAATTGTAAGACATTCATAAGCGTAGCAGCATCTAAACAACCTTAGCTATTGCATAATTTGCGTCTATAGTATTTGTTAAGCGGCAATTCCATCAACTCTCTATATACATTGCTTTGATCTACATGAGCGTACTATGTTAATTTCTGTTGCAAGTTTCACAGCCGCAGAATAGCGCAGGGAACATGGCTACTTTCCAACTCTAAACCTCTTGATGATAGGATATCAATGGAGCAAACAACTTTCAGCCATCCCATAAAGGCTCCTGGATGAGCGCGTTAATCTTTTTCTGAAGAAACTCTACGACATCTTCTCTGCCTTCTTTTATAAGCAAATGTCTCAACCTCCCGAATGTAACGCCGCAAGGCTGAAGTCTTTTTTCTATCATCTCTTCCAATAGCTCACAAGCCTGAGGAACATCACCCTTCTCACAGAGTCCATTTATAAGAACCGAAAAAGTGTGCATGCTAGGAACAAATCCCTTCGACTTCATATACTTCCACACCTTAAGAGCCATCTTTAGCTCACCACTCACACAACACATCCTTAATATCATAGTATATGTGTCTGTATCTGGCTCACATACCTTGATCATTCTACCAAATACCTTAAAAGCCTCATCCGTCTCTCCACGGCCAATCAGACCCTTTAGAATGATATTGCAGGTTCTTGAATTGGGAGCCACACCTTTGGATTTCATCTCATTCAAGACGCTGTAAACATTCGTATACTTGTTTGCCTTAACAAAAGCACCAATCAGAGCATTATACATCGCCACATCAGCCTCAATTCCATTCTTCTCCATCTCTTGGAATGCATCAACAGCATCTTCAATCCGATTTGCAACTCCATAGGTATGTACCAAAACACTGTAAATGAAAGAAGTTGGCTTACACTCCGTACTATCCATTTCCTTGACAATCTCAAGGGCTTCATCAACCCTCCCAGCCCTGCAAAGAACGTCTACCATGGTACCGTAAGTCACAATATCAGGCCTGCACCCTACGTCAACCATTTCTCTGAAAATTTCTCTTGCCTTGGGGAGGTTTGGAGCCTTCCCCCATGCATCAAGCAATATGCTATAAGTCTTCGAATCTGGAATAAAACAGTTTTTCATGCTGTCAAAGATTTCTTGAGCCTTCCTCACGTTCCTGGACTTGCATAAAGCACTAAGTAAGGCATTGAATGCAGCTAAGTTTGGGGGGACACCAAATGTATCCATGATATTGAATGTGTAAATGGCTTCCTCCACCTTCTGAACCCTACTATACTTTCTCATTATGATACAAAATGTTTCAACATTTAGCATGCTCTTACTCCTCATCACATTCACAAGATCCCACACAAGTTGATACTGCCTTATCTTGGCCAAAGACTCAATCATGAAATGATAAGCCCCGACACTGTGTGCATAATGACGTTGCTTCTCAGCCCATTCAAAGAATCGATACGCCACCATTCCTGCATTCTCAAACCTCTTAAGGACAAGCTCAACTATTTCAGACGAAACCCTTATACCACTTTGGTCAAGGACAGTATCTAGAGTGACTACTGGGCAAGATATCATGATTTTACAGAGCCTTGTTGTTGCATCTGAGATATCAATTGCAGGTTCATCTAAACTACTGCACCTTCTCACACTCAAATTCAACCCAAAAAATTGTTTGGAATGGCTAAAGATTCTTATCATCTCTACCGAACAGATTGAGACTCACAATAAACCTGGAACATAAAAAATACAGAAGAGGATTGCATGAAATGCATACATAAATGCATGTCTGTTTTTACAACACCGTATGGATAAATACAGACATATACACCAACACATAATGCATACAACTCTTACCAGGAGCAAGCAGGACCATTTAGGCTAGGTCGCCAGAAGTATGGATAAGGTGGAGCGATGGAGAAGCCAGCTTGGGTGTGGATGTGGCGATTGTGGGCTTGTGGAAACGTCTAGGGAGGGGGAGATGACGCGGTGACGAACAGAGAAATTGAACAGACGATGAATACCACAGGATTCTAGAAATGATGGATAAGCAATTATATTTTTACTTCTTAGTTAATTTTAAAAGACAAAACAAAACAAAAAATTGATGCAGCAAGGTTGGTAGGCATTAAGGATAGATGTAAAGGTGCATTTGGATGGAGGATAAAAGTTAGAGGTTAAGTTTTACTCGTATTATTCATTTGGCTCCATTATTTTTCAATCCAAAGAACATTTGGCAGTTGGCATCATCCACAACACAAGTGAGTGTGAGCGCCATAACATAAGAAAGTTAACTACCTGGTGCTAAGTGAGGCGTCTGCAAAATGTTCTGGACTTCTGGGATGCAAATCCAGAGGCAAAAACTTCTTGTTCTTGTAAACTTCCCTCAGGGCTTGCTACTGCATGTTTGACATCACTGCCAACACTTGGCCAATGGACAGGCTCACAATTAATCGGCTAGCAAATAAACTGTAAGCATGACATAAGAACAGAACATGTCAAATGAATAAAAAGGTTAGCAAGTTAAGTCCAAACTAGAAACCATCTCAGAAAAACAAAAGGAAAATCCATAATCTGCACAGTTTTGAATATGGGGTGCACCAACACAAACAACACAAGAGTAGAACATCACCTCTTTTGGCTGTTCCACAATACTGCAAATTTCAGTTGCTCCAAACTGGGATTTCGCCTTTAGAAACTTGAAAGTATTAAGAACAAAAGTTGCATTACTTTCAAACACCAAAACTAGAGCATGATATATATTAATTAAACGGAGTAACTGAAGGTGGGAAATCAAATTACCACATTAAATGGAGGTGGTACGGATCTGATGCTCAGGCAACAAGATGATTGGAGAAGCACTAAACTGTCAAAAACTGAGCCAATGAACAATTGAAAAAGAAAAAAACAAGAAAAAACCGTCTTAAAAACATAAAGAACAGTAAAATTGAAACTCAGGAATTGTAAACATAAGAATAGGAGGAGGAAATGGCTAGTACGCCAACTGACCAGCAGTCGAAAGCTCAATCAAACACCACTTGCAAAAAGACTAGCAGAACAGATAACATCTAACAGAATACCTAATTGTATTGCATCAAAATACAGAAGTTAATAAAAGTGATGGGAAGCATAGGATGCGAAGAATGCAGTTACCAGTGGCAATCAAGGCCAAGGACAGCAGTGAGTGTGACAAAGCAAAGCGCATATGTATCCCAACCGACTCTGGACCAGGATGCCCACAAATGGCGCGCGCGTAGAAACGGGTCTCTGAACTTGGGAGGCAGCAGCTATAGAAAGAAGCGGCGGTGTTGGTATCGAATCTAAAGATGGTGCGAATGCTGAACGGAGGAAGGCCATAATTGAGTTAACAAAATGATCCAATACGTCGATTATAATTTAAAAATGTACTCCTTCCGAGAGAAATAAACGTAGTTTTAGAATTTGCTTTTACTGTTCGGCACGTATCTTAAGGTGGCTGGAACAGTCACTATTTGAGACAATTTTGCCCCTAATTTTTTCACGGAAGTACGTTAAGGATTAACGTATGTTCGAAAAAAAGTACGAAATTTTTTGGGGTCAAATAATGAGTCATCCGGCCTCCTTAATATGTGTTCCCTACTCAATATTGGGATGCGAGGAAGACATTTATTCCCCCGGAGGGAGTACAATATAAATCCTTACAGTTTTTTAGAAGTTTCAATTTTAATGTCTTTCTAATATCTCGCTTATAAATTCATTACGAGACTAAATTAAATAGGAGTGTACATGGGTCGGTTCAATCTAATTTTTGGGAGAAAATTAGACTGAATCGAAAATTAATGGATCCAGAAATTGGAGAACTTAATTGAATCGTTGCCTAACTGAACTAAATTAATTCAGGATCTAACCGAACCGACAACAGTTCAATTCGGTCAAGTACTGAATTAACGGTCTTACAAACATAATTTTCATGAAACGACATTTAATTCGGCCAATATTTTTCACTAAGATGTTATTTAATAAAAAATAAAGAGAATATATGGTAAAAAGTAGCGGATTTGAGAGCATTGGAGTAAAAAATAGCTCGAAAAAAAGTAGCAAGGATTGTTCTATTTGGTATGCGTAAAACTCAAAAAATATCTAATTTGAAAGGAAATTTGATAATTGTTTTAGATAAATTTGCACAATAATTCTAAAGATAATAAATAGTTTTTTTATGCTCCGAGTGTTCTCTCAATTGAAATTAATTTTATTCGAGTTCTATCAGGCCTCCAAAGGATGGTGACTCTCCCAACATGATTTTTTTCATTCTCGAGATTCGAACTCGAGATCTTGGTTCACGGTAGACAAATCATTTACTATTTAACTACAACCAATGTTAGTGACATTACATGAGAGTCACTTATAGGAAAAACGCACCTAGCAGGCTCATGTGTTTCTTGATTCATTTTAGTAACTCTAGCGTGTTTTTTTGGGTCCCAACATTATATCTGTTAATTCGTTTAAGTTCTTACTGTGACGAAAATGACTAACTGAGATAAACTTCATTATTATTATTTTCCAACAAAATTGGTCACGTTGTCGTCAGAAATTATTTTTAAAAAATTATAAAGTTTAAAAAAAAAGTACAAATCTGAGAAAATAAAAAAAATCTAGAAAAAAAGAAAAAAAATGATTTATAAGCTTTTAATAAACTAAAAAAAAAGATATAATTTAAGTATTAGGGAAAAAATCAAGAAAATTCAAAAAATGAAATCCAGAAAAATAATCCAAATTTCTAGAAATTTCAAATAAATAAGAAAAAAAACTAAATATCTTTTAATAATAAAAAAATTAGATAAAATATAAAATTGAATAAATAAATCAAGAAAGAGAAAAATTACAGAAAGTAAGAAAAACTTTTTTCTATTTAAAAAGAAAAAAACATGAAAAAAAAGCAAGCTAAATAAATGGGAAAAAACTCTTCCTTCAAAGAACGAAGTTGGGATCTGTGCGGTGGTCGTAGGAGTAAGAATCATAACCGGAGAAAAATGTGAAGTTGAATTCTCTCTCGCCATCGTCAAAATTAGTGTTCATTTCAAATTATTTTTTATAAAATGTTAAAAATGAAATCAGGTCAAACATGTTGTTGTTAGCATTAGTGATTTAATTAAGGAGATGGGTTTTAGTATTTTGAAATCAAGGCGTCCGACGAGGGTGTTTGATGTGGTGATAACAAATCAGTAATGGTGGCCGTGGTGGCTTTTGGAGAAATGGTGGGCGATGGGTGTTGAATTCGTTAAAATTAATTATAAAATACAACTCAATACTAAGAATAAATTTAATTGTAAATAACAAGTAAGATGTTCGATCAACAAGAAATACTAGTGTGATTTTCATAAGAACTTGTAAAGATGAGGAGGTAACACTAAGGTGAAATTAGGGGTTTGTTTTAAACTAAAAACTGAAAAGTAAATTAAAGGATTTACTAAGTTGGTTGATGATCGATTAGGGGAAGACAACTCCAAACCTAGTATCCTTGGTTGTCAATCGCGATTAAATCAGGTTAACCTTTCACACCAGCGGTACTCCGGGCTAGTTCGCGGTAGATCCATCAACGTTAGTTTGTCTACTTCGATCCTCTTGGCACATAAGTGGCCCAAAACGGGTTACCGTAACCAAGAAGAATGACTGCTGTGATAATCAACTTAACTCTAGACTGACCATATCTAAAATCAACAAGAAAACACAATACAATTATTATGAGATTAGTTAAATGCAGATTAGAAGATTAAGAAGGTCAATTAGGTCTCATGCATACTTATACTCATGCTTTAAAAGCTTCTACTAGAAATATTTATTTAGCTACTCACTCATGTTTGAAAGAAAACAAAAGATGTAATTGAATAAATCGAAATCCTTCGTTTCTGGAGCAAAGTTTTGGAATGCGGAACAAAAGTAAAAACAAGAGAAGGGACCAAGTTCTGGGCGAAGTCTCCTTCTCAAATAACTTAGGCAGAGTAAATATAGTTTCTTCTGTCAATAATATCTCTAAAAAGAAATAAAATAAGATAAATCATAATTAAACTCTAAATTGTATCTAATCACTCTTCCTTTCCAATTAGAAGGCTACAAGGCCGAGATAAAGAGATAAGGATGCCTCTCCAACTCTTTTGCGGGTAGAAACAACAATCGTAATCGCTGTAAAACTTTTCTGCAAGTATCGCTCGGTAAGTCTGAATTCTTCTGTTAGCCAAGACGGCTCCTCTTGGCCAAGAGAGTGGTCAAGAAATGTGTTTGCTCCATTTTGCCAAAAAATAACTTTTTTCTGCTCTTTTTTCTCCATTTACCTTTTAGGACTATTTTCTGCAAAATGCATGGACCATACTAAAATCAATAGAATTACCATTTGAGATGCATGAAAACAGGTGGTAAAACTATCACAAATTAAGCTCAATAAGTGGGGATGATGATGGTTTTAATTTTATTTTTGTTATAAAAAAAGGAAGATGTCCGTAAGTAAAAAAAATGATGTTGATAGGAAAAAAAGTTATTTAGGAAATTTAGAAAAAGTAAATTAATGTAATTTTAATTATGTTTTAATTAAAAAATTATAATATTAAGTTAATTAGTTTTTAAATCTATACTAAAAAGGTTACAAAATTGAAAGGGACTCGATTTAATGGGATTATTTCATTTATTTTGAATTTTTATAATTTTATAAAAATAATTTCTGGCATGGCATTGCGACGTGGGGCCATTTTGTTCGAAAATATTAAATAATTAATTTTAACAAAATTTGTATCCGTTAGTTATTTTTATCACGCTCAAAATTTAAATGAACTAACAAATGTAACGTTTGAATCGAAAGAACAAAAAGAAAACAAGTGAGACTTACTAAAAAGAGACCGTGGTTCCAACAAATTAAAAATTTCTTCATGGAGAAAATATTACAATGTTTTATAAAACGATAATAATAACATTTTAAAAACAAGAACAACATGACAAACACTAGAAACCTAGTACAAGTAGATGAACAAATAAATAAAGAATAACAGTAGATAGATGAGTTTCTTGGATCCTGGGAGTGACACTATCAGGTTACTGTGCAAGAGTATTATAATGGATTTGATAGAGAAAAACTAAAAAGCTAAAGGGAACAAGGAATGATGAAAAGTGGGAACAAAGGAAAAGAAAAGAAAAGAGGAAAAAGAAACGCAATTGCAAATTTGCAAGAGAGAAGCAAAAGTATGGGGGAGAGCAGACAAAACTAAAGAGAAATAATAATAACACTACTGCTGCTACTGCCATCAGGACCATCCATTCAACTCAGTTTGATCCAAAACAGAAACAAGAAACAGGGACAGGAGAATGAGAGAGGTTTGCCATTGCTGCCAATGCAAATCAAAAGAATAGCCGAACATAGAAATTAGAAATTTAGAAAAGAGAGTAGTATTGCTGTAGAAGTAGAAGTAGAAGTAGTTTCCACTCTCATTCTCCATAATTCTCATCCATACCCACCAACCAAATTTTACAATGATGATGGTGATGACGATGATGATGGAACTCCCTCTGCACCCAGCACTCTCTAAAAGTATCTCCTCCTTCTCTCTCCATCAAAACCTTCCTTCCCTTAAATTTACCCTCCCTATTCTTACTCTTTACACCACCCTCCATCTCTTCTCACACACCACATAACCATGAAACTTCCTCCTCCTCCTAATTTTCTTTTTCATTTCCATTTCCTCTTCGCATTCTTCTTCTTCTTCTTCTTTGTCGCCAGAGCAAGTGCTTTGCCTCCTCCTGTTCCGCTCCGCTCCCTCCTCATCCTCAAGTCCTCCCTCAAAGACCCTCTCAACACTCTCCAAGACTGGGACCCCATCAAAGTACCCTCTTGGTGTTCATGGTCCGGCATCAAATGCGACCCCAACACCACTCGAATCACATCCCTCGATCTCTCCCAGCGCAATCTCACCGGTCTCATCCCTCCCCAAATTCGCAATGTCAACACCTTAATCCACCTCAATTTGAGCGGGAATGCCTTTGATGGCCCTTTCCAGCCAGCTATTTTCGACCTGCCCGACCTTAGGATTCTTGACATCAACCACAACAACTTCAACTCCACTTTTCCACCTGGGATTTCCAACCTCAGGTTCCTCAGAGTCTTCAATGCATACAGCAACAGCTTCCAAGGTCCACTGTCAGAGGAATTCCTTTCCCTGCGCTTCCTGGAGAGGCTCAATCTCAGCGGAAGCTACTTCACAGGCCAAATCCCTGCCAGCTACGGAAGCTTTCCAAGGCTGAAATTCTTAGACTTGGCTGGGAATGAGCTTGAAGGATCATTACCGCCCGAGTTAGGAAATTTGAAGCAGCTTGAGAGCCTCCAGATTGGATATAATCCGTCCTTGTCAGGAACAATCCCAGAAGAGCTTGGCCTGCTGACGAATCTCAACTATCTAGACATCTCCAATTGTAGCCTCATCGGTCACCTCCCACCCCAACTAGCCAAATTAACCAAGCTTCAGACCCTGCTGCTTTCTAGGAACCAACTTACCGGTGAAATCCCCGCGAGTTACGGGAACTTAACAGCTCTTCAAGAACTTGATTTGTCTGATAACCAACTCTCCGGCACAATCCCAGCGGAGTTCTCTTCTCTCAAGGACCTAAATGTGTTAAACCTCATGAGAAATGAATTGAGGGGTGAAATCCCGTCCGGAATCGGCAACCTCCCCAATCTCAAAACATTGGAACTGTGGAACAACTTTTTCACCGGAATCCTCCCCCAAAATCTTGGCTCCAGTGGTAACCTGCAGTGGCTTGACGTGTCATCCAACGCGCTCTCCGGTCCAATCCCGTCCATTCTCTGCCAAGGAAACAAGCTATTCAAGCTCATACTCTTCTCCAACAGATTCCTGGGCCCACTCCCGCCCTCTCTGACAAACTGCACCTCCTTGGTCAGGTTCAGAATCCAAAACAACCACCTCAACGGTTCCATCCCTCCTGGTTTCGGCTTCCTCCCCAACCTCACCTTCATGGACCTCAGCGGAAACAACTTCACGGGCCACATCCCACCCGATTTTGGCAATGCAAAGCAGTTGCAGTACCTCAACCTCTCCCAGAACTCATTCCACACCGTTTTGCCCCCTAACATTTGGTCGGCGCCGAGTTTACAAATCTTTTCAGCCAGCTCCAGCAAAATCAATGGCAGAATCCCCGATTTCATCGGCTGCAGTGAGGTTTACAAGATTGAATTGCAAGACAATTTGTTAAACGGAAGCATCCCTTGGGATATCGAGCATTGCCAGAAGTTAATTTCCTTCAATTTAAGCAGCAATTCCCTTGCCGGAATAATCCCTTGGGAGATATCCCAACTACCTGTGATCACCACCGTCGATCTCTCCCACAACCTCTTGACTGGCACCATCCCTTCCAGCTTCGGGAACTGCACTACTTTGGAGACCTTTAACGTTTCTTACAACCTTCTAAGCGGCCCCATCCCTGCATCCGGTTCGATATTTCCAGGCCTGCATCCCTCTTCGTTCACCGGGAACGAGGGGCTGTGTGGCCGCGTTTTGGCCAAGCCTTGTACGGCGGATACGCTAGGGTCAGGAGAGATGGAGGTTCCGCCGCCGCACAGGCAGCAGACGAAGAGGACGGCAGGAGCGATCGTGTGGATTATGGCGGCTGCGTTTGGGATAGGGCTTTTCGTGCTGGTGGCTGGGACCAGATGCTTCCACGCGAATTACAACCAGCGATTGATAAGGGACGATCGGGAGACGGGGCCGTGGAAATTGACGGCGTTCCAGCGGCTGAATTTCACGGCGGAGGATGTGGTGGAATGCGTGAGCATGACGGATAAGATACTGGGAATGGGGTCGACGGGGACGGTGTACAAGGCGGATATGCCGGGGGGAGAGGTGATAGCGGTGAAGAAGCTGTGGGGGAAGCAAAAGGAGAGCGTGGTGGTGGGGATACGGCGGAGGAGATCATCAGGGGTGCTGGCGGAGGTGGAGGTGCTGGGGAATGTTAGGCATAGGAATATAGTGAGATTACTAGGGTGCTGCAGCAACAGGGAGTGTACGATGCTGCTTTACGAGTACATGCCTAATGGGAATTTGGATGATCTGCTCCATGGGAGCAAGAACCTGAACAACAAGCTCAATCTGGTGGTGGCGGCGGAGTGGGTGACCAGGTACAAGATTGCCCTTGGGGTTGCGCAAGGGATTTGCTATCTTCACCACGACTGTGATCCAGTGATCGTGCACCGCGACCTTAAGCCCAGTAACATCCTTTTGGACGCTGAGATGGAGGCCAGAGTTGCAGATTTTGGGCTCGCAAAGTTAATTCAGAGCGATGAGTCCATGTCCGTCATTGCAGGATCCTACGGCTACATAGCACCAGGTATGATTTTCAAATTCTTTCCTATTTAATTTGCTGCTGTCTGTCAATAACCATTTTCAATCCCCATTTTCCATCGCAATTCGCATTGTTCTAATTAAGTTTTGGGTTTTGCTGATCATTGTGATTACTAAAATATATTTGACTTATTGATTCCTCTGCACCAAAACGATATAACTATTATTTGAGCTAATCAAGTCAAATTGAATTAGATGTTGGATTTAAATTATATCGCGCGAGTTCAATTTCACCCTGGTATATTTCGAGTTTGAAGAATAAAATAAACTATACCATAAGAGTTTTTCCTTTATGAGATTCGAAAAAACTCGATAGAATTAATCTCAGGAGTCTAAGATGGCGTCCGGGGAAATGAAAATTGTATTATGGTACATAATAGTATATTGCATTACTAACTGCCACAGGAGAAGACAGGAACAATAAGAATAAGAATATAGAAGTGCATTAAGGTATAAGGTAAAGTGAAATTAAAGAAATAATTAAAGAGATGGGGACGGGAGATGATGAGTTTGGATTTCAAATAAGGACGAGTGGAAAAAAGTAGATAGATTTATCTTTTGTTTGTTTGGGGACATATTGTTTGTTGAATGCATCACCATCATATTCATGAATCATGATATTGGCATGCTTGCTTCTTCTTCTTCTTCTTCTTTTCTCTTTGAATCCAAGTCTACAAGTCACGTTTTGTATAATTGTGAGAAATTGCATAGTTTATAGTATATAGCTAGTAGCACTACCTTTCGGCTTTTGGGATTTTGTTTGTTGAGCTTAGTTCGTTTTGTTGAGCACCCATTTTGCACCACCCAAACAAAATGGATGCTTTTCTTTTTCTCAAATTTGGTTTGGGTAATCTTTTCCATGCCAAAAATAAAAATAACAGTCCGATTTGTGCATCCTTATTTAAAATTTCGAGTTTAAATCTTAAAAAATTCAACAAATAATATTACAAATTTAATAGTAGTCGAATAAAATTGATTTCATATCTGAAATGAAACTCGAAAGAAATATTAAAAATTAATGGTGCAAGAAGAAGTAAGACGAAGGGTAATGGTATAATTGGTACAGTGGGGCCGGGTGGGGGTGAGCGTGTCATATAACTGCTTTTTTGGCGCCGCGATATTTGTAAGTTGTAACTGTTTCAGTGCACAGCGCACTATTGCGCGTGACCGATCTCCTTTTTCCTTCCTTCTACTACATAAAGTCAATTCCTTTTGTTCTTTTGGGGGGAAATGGTTAAATTTACAAAATACAATCGACCCCACCCAACAACTCATCAGTCCCACTAAGAGAATTTGCTAGTAGATCCTTCCGCTCATTCCAGTTTTGACTTTGATTTTTTCTCTCCTTTTTTTTGTCCCAAAGTAATTATTATGTTTTCCATCAAGAGGGGTAGTAGTTGCTAACTAACTAGTTAATTAACGTTAATCGTAAAATATTAACATATTCGAATCTTATTTTTATTTGTGAAAGAACAGAATATGCATATACGCTACAAGTGGACGAGAAGAGTGACATATACAGTTACGGTGTGGTGTTGATGGAGATTATAAGTGGGAAAAGATCAGTGGATCAAGGTGAGTTCGGGGATGGGAACAGCATAGCAGAATGGGTGAGGACCAAGATGAAGACCAAAGATGGTATCCATGGCATATTGGACAAGAACGCAGGTGCATCTGTTCCCTCTGTCAGGGAAGAAATGTTGCAGATGCTCAGAATCGCATTGCTCTGCACCGCCCGGAATCCGGCCGACCGGCCCCCCATGAGGGACGTCGTGTCCATGCTTCAAGCAGCCAAACCCAAGCGGAAACCGCCCTCTTTTGATGCTGCTCTTGTTGCCCACGGCCAGCATCAGGACATTGTCATTGCTGCTGAAGAGAAACCTGATCCTGTGGAATGTTAATACTAATTAATTATCAATTATATAAATACCATTAGTTAATTTTACTCTTAATTACTCCAGTTTCTTCTTTTTCTTTTTTCTTTTTTGGTGTTTTTTTTCCTAAAATGGTGGGCATTGGTATAGGTGAGATCGATGATTTTTCTTCTTTCCTTTTATTTTCAATGGATTTTTTTGTGTTCCTTTTTTCCTACTACTCATTTTCCCTTGTTTCATTGGGGCTACGACTTCTGTAATTGACACTTTAAAAAATTGGAGTGTTAATGATTGTTAATTTGTTATTATTCCTTATGATATGATACGTTTAGGTGGGCCACGGCACAAATATTTGCACCTTCAAAAGCCTATTTAATTTCTGTTTTAAAAGATAAAAAACAAACTCTACTCTTATCAATATTACTAATCCCTCCTTCCCCAATTAAACGTCGTTTTAGCTTTTGCTTTTACTGTTTCGGAATGTACCTTAAGACGGCCGAAACAGTCACTATTTGAGACAATTTTGCTCCGAATTTTTTCTCGGAAGTACGTTAAGGATTAACGTACGTTCGAAAAAAAGTACGGATTTTTTTGGGGTCAAATAGTGCCTCATCCGGCCTCCTCGATATGCGTTCCCTACTGAATATTGAGATGTGAGAAAGACATTTAATTGGGGAAGGAGGGATATAATTTATAACCACACCGATTAATTTTATTTACGATATCGAATCTTATCGAATCCAATAATATTATATGTAAAATACCATTAAATAATCCGGCTTTGAAAGTATAGGGATAAAAATCACTTTTTTTAAAATAAAAATGCTGCAATATGAGTGATTAATTTTATCATTAACTCTTCGTGAAATTCAATTTTAGACATGAAAAAATAGGCTAATACTGAGATTGTGACAAGTGTATGATATATACTTTTAGGTCACAGTAATGAATAATTCCTTTATTTGCATTGCATAATGTGCAAATAAATATAAAGTGTGAATTGACGTGCGACGCCCACAAATAGAATGGACAGTCCATCTGCAGATTTTAAATATTCTTCTTAAATTAGCAAACTCGATCGTAATAACATTTTGAATTAGTTCACCTAGATAGTTAGTGCGTGGGTCAGTCAATTAGGTGCGTTATTGAGAAGCCTTATACTTGAAGAAAAGTCCTGCAGCTACTAAGATGATGCTACGTGGCGCAAGATTAATCAATTTGGCTATCCATATTCCATACAGAAATGATTAAAGCTTCTCATCCAAATTTGCCATCAAATTGGGAAAATTTCACTAAAAGTCTAAAACCATAATAGGAAAAAAAATCTTAAAATAATATATAGCACTATATACAAAATTTAGTGAGTAGAAAATGAAATGTCTCGAGTTTGAATTTTCTCGTTTATATTTTTATCTATGTTCGGAAAAAAAAGAAGAATTTGCGTTGTATTTCGGTCTGATACTAAGAATATATATTTATTCTGATATGGTGCTATATTCAAAATCCTTATTAGTTTGCGGACTGGATTCCTTTAGAGCTTGTAGGAGATGGACTCTTGCACTTTTTTCCCATGCCTGCAAAGAGAGGTGCCACATATACTTTTGTTAAGAAAAAAGAAAGAACTCTAGCATGCATTTCAGTTTGGACCGCACTGTAAAGATCTCACAATTCATCAGTTTCAATTTGAATTACTGTGTTTTCTTGTTCATTTTCTTGGAACATAAAAGTAGGACAAACCCTAAAATAATAGTAGATTCTTTTTGTTTTAAGCCATCCGATAATTCGATCACTATATCGAGTATCGATTATTCTGGATTCGAATCGGGCAGGATCTTATAGGTCCGTAAAATTAAGTGAATGTTAATTGTGGGTTAAATAAATGCATGAAATATAGAGGTGAGCTCACCGCTAATTGAGCAATCAATGTTATTATCTTCTCCATTTCCTCCAACCTCTCGGTTTGGTTTTCTAGCGTGCTTGTTAGCTCAGTAACCACATAAAGCATCTTCTCTACCTGCTTGTTCATCCATCAAAACCATCCACAACATTACTTTTTAATTATTATTATTATGGACTATTTTCTTATATATATTCACAATAATAACAATAAATAATTGTAATAAATTACTAATAATAATAATAATTTGACCTGTGAAAAGAATTTAGCGATAGTTGCTTCTATGCTATCCATTACTGCAACTGCCTCGCTCATGGCATCGTGTATGGATGCCACGTCTGCCTGCGGGTACATAAATCAGGGAATTTTATAAGTATTGTTTTGAGGAAAATTATATACGAATCGAATATTCTAATTAAACGTGCACCCAAATTAATTGTTCCGAGGGAGAATTGTCCAGTGAGAAAAACAAAGCAAAATACCTTAACATCGTCTGCTAAAGGGAGGGTGTGGGACAATGCAGAAAGTTTCCTAGTGAGCCGGGCCACTGCTTCAGTACTCTTGGGCTCCAATTTGGGCCACTCTTTAAGGAGGCTAATGGTTGGGCCCACAATCTGGTATAATCTGATGCGCTGTCTCAGTTTCTGAACTTCAAGTCGCTTCTCTGCCATCACATCTCTCAGTACATAAATTCTGACCCAAACATGAAACAATTGGTCCTGAATTCTCAACAACAAACTAAGCAATTAGTAGATAATTTAATTATAACTAAAGTGTAGTATCCTATACTAAAAGGTAATCAAAATGATGCTGGCATCCGATAATTAATAATTTATACATACAAAATGATTGAACCTGCGTCTATATGATAAATTAGTGGATTAGTTTACCTGAGCAGCCAATTTGGTGGAGAGGAGGGCAGGTCGGGCTTTAGCATTCAAGAATCTCCACTGCAACAACCTGTTGTGCAAGAGCTTGAACCGGTGATATTCATCTTCTTGAACCGGACAGACCTTCTTCTTCTGGTGCTTGAAGTACCTCATCAAAACGCTACCGCTCTTCTCTAATAAAGATCTCCCTCCTTCTGATCCACCATTAGTAGCAGCAGTAGTAGACGTAGTAGTTTTTTTAATGATATTATTATTTGGCCTAATTGAGAATGAGTGGTTGGGCTTGGAGTTGGAGTTGGAGGAGGAGGAATGAGATGCTCGGCCGGGCGACAAAGCCCACGCCGACGGAGATGATGCTGATTTTGGCCTCTTAGGTACTACAGCTCCATATTCCACACTTTTTCTACCATTGAGATTGAGGAGGGTAGTACTGTTAATATTGTTGTTGCTTGATGATGAGGATGATAAAGATGCTCTTGTGGTTGATTTTGATCGGCTCTTCGGTACCGTGAATCTTTGGCTGCTGCTGCTGCCACCTGAATTATTTATATGTTCAGCTTGGCTTCTGCTCCGAACAAGCTGTTGCGGCGACGCTGGGCAGCTGCCTGGGCGGCGGCGCCGCGCCGAAGTTGCTGCTGGACAATATTCCATTTTTTTGTTTTAATAATTTGGCCGATAAATCGATGGATCACTACTCAAATTTAAGCTGCAGGGGAGTCATGATCAATTCAATTAATTATATAACCATTTTCCGGCTTTCTTAGAAATATAATAATTTAAGGAGTTGATCATGGCAAGCACGTCCACCAGCAGCAGCAGCCGCAATATTGTGTCTGTGTCCTGTTGATAGGAGAAAAATAGTGGAACTGGAATGAGAAGGAAGAACCTATATAAACCAACCAACCGACCCATCCATCCATAGCGGACAAATAGTCCCAAAGCAATGAGGGCCTCCTCAACTTGTACCTACCACCGTTGACCATACCATCCATGTCTACTTCAATTTATTCTTATTTTTATATCCATTGACTTCTAACGATGGAGGAGTGATATTTTGTATTCCTATAAATGAGTTGTTATAACTTAATGAGATATTTTTTTTTTTTTAAAGTTTTAAAGATGTGATTGTGTTAAAATTTATATGAGGGAGATGTTGTACTGTTTGATTTTGAGTTGAGAGTAATCGACACTCAATATAATGACAAATAATAATATTAAAAAAACATAAATAAAATTAAATAGAATTAATGTTCACACGTGACGTGCCAAACGTAATATTCATGGATAAAGTCTTGAAATTATTTAATTGAGAAAAAATCAATGATATATAATTGATAAAATTAAAATATTAGTTGTACATTTGAAAAATTATATATACTTTAATTATCTTAGCGTCTTTTGCGAATATGGTCTATGAAATTTGAGAGAATTTATGATTAAAACATAAATTGGAAATATGATTTTTTAAATCGATTAACCCACTAGAATTCTTTTTCCATTTTTTTTTAATTCGCTAATATTAGAGTGCTCAACTCAATATTTCATACTAGCGAATTAAAAAAATATTATTGTGCGAATACTAAATTTTATCGGTTTGGTTTGGTTTGATTTGGTTTGGTTCGATTAATTGATTTTTTTTTGTTTAGTTATTTTATTAGCAGAAGAAAAATCATCATCCATGGATGTTTATAGGAAGGTACCCAGCCTATTTATATTTCCAGCTCAGGTATCAAATTTTATCAGTTCAGTTCGGTTAATCGATTCTCCTCTAATAAAATTTATTTTTCTCCTGTCATGAGACTGGTGGTGCCTTGCATCAATGATGTGCTTTTGCATTTTTCTAATAAATGAGTTACCATTTACTCTCCTTTTTTCAGTAAATATATAACATGTGTATTTAAATTTTATTTAAAAAAATGTTTATTATTATTGAAAATAACTTTTATTAAATAATAATAATAATAATAATTTTTTTAGAAAATTAAGAATAATAAAAACTTTGATATGTTGTATTACAAAAGTGAGTTAAAATGTAAAATTTATTTATTATTGAATGTCTCCTATTTTAAATTAGGGATAAATAGCACAAATGTATGTTTATTTCGGATCAATTTAGGTTAAACTCCACTAATTATAATAATTTTGGTACAAACTCACGCACGCTAACAACATCGCACGGGTAACCTAACTAGTAAGAAACAAACAGATGATTATGTGCTGGATAAGAAGGCCCGTAAGTCTTAAGTCTTAACAAGTCCATTAAGAATATGCACTCCTCTTATATTTAGTATTTATTTCTCTCTTTTTTTCGATGTGAAATTTTAATTCGCACACCTCAACAATCTCCCCTTCGAACTAAAATGCTTCATTCCATTAAAAAGATTCACTCCTCTTATCTTTAGTCTTTATTTCTTTTTTCTTTCCCATGTAAGACTTTCGTTCGCACATCTCAATAATCTCCTCTCTTTTTAGTAACAAGTACCTCAAAATGAGATGAAATACTTTGCGCCTTTCTTCTCATCTCCTCATTAAGAACACTCATTAAGAACACTTCCTTTTACATTTTGCAAAGAGACAACACCATCGGAAGCCGAATTCGTAATTAAAACCCGAAATATTTCTGAAGAATCTGGTAGAGTATTCAGTAGCCATAGGACTTTGGTTTGTACACCTCAACAACTCAATGATATTTTTAAGGTAGAAATGAGTCTCAAATCCCCAAATTAATTTTATATCTATGAGAAAAAGGAAAGTATTTTCAGCAGTCGTATCCATTCAAAGATGCAACCAATTTGATTTTTAATATATGGCATCGAAGATCTCTTTCAACCCAAAAAAAAATTCTAGCTAGCTATAGCTATAGGTGAGTAATCATAAGGTTTCATACAATTTAAACATATTGTTCAATGGAAATAAAAGAGAGAACAAATCTGGGTACTGAAGTAAGTAAAAGAGAGAAGATCAAAGGAAGATGACTGTGTATACAAATAAAACAAAACTACTATAAAGTACACTGCTAATTAATTTAATTAAAAATTTGTGTAACTCCAAAACAGACTTTTGTCATGACGAGCTCTACGTTAACAAATCACCTGCTGCAATGAGACGTCGTCTTTTGCATTAATTGGATATATCTGTTGAAACTATAATTCCTTGATCTCATCATCGTCGTCTTCAATCGGGGCTGGTAAATTAAGATCTAAAATATTACGACGAGTAGTAATGGTAGTAGTAGGCGCTGGGACAACCCCTGGCGTTTTGGAAGTAACCTCGGTGTCAAGATCAACCCTTCAACCATCTAACGTGTTCAAGCTTCAAGGGTGTCGCACCCCCGCGAGCGGTTCAGATGAAGAAAAATGTCTCACGTACAATGGAGTCGCCACCCTATTATTTCTAAGGTTTAGGAAAACCTAAAGTTTGAAAAAATAAAAAAAAATAAAAGCTGAGGCACAAAAAGAAAGGGTCTTAACTCGAGAACTACGGTTCGGGGTCGATTTATAGACTCGAGAAGGTGTTAGGCACCCGAGTCTCATCCAAAAAAGATTATCAGTTCTAAAAAAGAGGTACTTGAAAATCACATTGAAAAATGAGTAACTGGGCCCTCAGGGGGAATCACCGCTTTAATTCTTACGTTGGTTGGATTGATTTTATCCTAATTACTTACCGAGTTGTAAAAGGAAAATAAACATTTTAATCCTCTAAGAAAATAAAAGGGTTGGTTGTATACCTATTCCAGTTAAAATTTATTCGAGTTTAAAATTAATTTGATTACATGCAAAATTAATTAGGTGGAATTACTACTGTTTTATCAATCTTTACTAAAGCGGTGACCCTACTGTCATCACCAGGCCATGCATGATTAATCATATTAACTAGGTGATTTAAACATGCATAAACTATCAATGTACCATATTAAAATGAATGCGGAAAAAATGTTGAAAAGAGAAAACAGTGATGACGTTAAATATCATGCAAACAAATTAATTTAAATTCTAACAATTATAAATAATCATGCATCCGAATATATATACGGAAAGCGTCGAACGAATAAATACAACGTGTACAATAGGTAGTAGCCAACCCAACTTCTTCCTGATGGGTCGGATCAACCCAGCCGGCCCAAACCAAACCAAAACAGCCCAAACCGGCCAAACCCAACTCCGTCTTCTAATGGGCCGTCTCAGCCCAGCCGGCCCAACCAACAAAACCCAGCCAACCCTCAAAACTGCAGCCGGCCCAAGCCCATCAGTAACCCATCAGCAACCCTAAGACATCACCTTCTTCCTCCAGGCGCCGGCGCCACTGCCGGCGCGGGCACCTGCAACTCCGGCGATCAAAACAGCCAACCCGACAGACCCGAACAGACCCAAGTAGCCAACCAATACGAACAAAACTGCCCCAAAATCCGGCAAAATTAGCCACAAAATCCGGTCACAACACAGCCACAAAATCCGGCCAAACAACCGAAAACAATGTAAACAGAAACAAAAAAAATGAATAAAACAACACAAAATTTTCCCGATCTCCAAGTCGTCGGTGCGGATCCGATACGCGACCAGAGTTCGGGAAAGCGAAATCAAATAGAAACGGCCGGAGAGAACAAAGATTGGAGGTGAAGAGATGGCAAATGTAAGAAGAGAGGGTCGTACCCTTGTCAAAGTGTCGCCGGAAAAAAGAGAAAAAAAAGGAGAGAACCGAGATTGAGAGTGAGTGAGCCGAGAGTTTTGGAAAGATGGAGAGTAAATGTGAGGGGAGAGTTTTGGAAAGATGGAGAGTGAATGTGAGCCGAGAGAGGGAGAGTTGTCAATTGGAATTTTTGGGCTATTTATAGAGGAAGAGTGGGAGTGGTGATGACGATGGCCCAGGGAGAAGTTGAGATGGTAGTGAGGGAATAAGGAAAAAATGGCGAGTGACAGTGAGGGAGAGGTTGGGATGGCGTTGGCAAATGAGGAAAAATGGGGAGGGAGAAGGTTGGCATTAAATGCAGTTGTTGTGCAGAGAAAAGGAGAAAAAAATGGAGAAGATGAGGTGGACGAGCATATTATTATTCGGTTCGATTTACGGTCAGAGACATTTCGTTTGGAATTGATAATAGTTCGAATGAAAAAATAGTAAAATACGGACAAAATGAAATAAAATAAAATGATACGAAACAAAACAAAATAAAAATAAAAATAAATAGTAAATAGACGGAAATGTTCGAATTTATAGTCCGAGAAATCTCGTTTGGAGCCGATAGAAACTCGAATGAAAAAAATACCAAAATACGAACAAAATGGAATAAAACAAAACAAAACAATAGATAGACGGAAATAGTAATGATACTAACAGTAAGTGAAAATTATAAAGCCGATAACGGAACGACTGATGAATGGAGATGAAACGAGGGATGTAAAAATAAAATGCAGACATGCTATGATGATTCAAATTAATCGTGCCAAAATTTGGGTATCAACGAAGGGACACAATTTATTAGTCTCTAATTTAGCCTTTCAAGCCAACATTAATTCTATTTTTCGAACTGTTATGAATTACGATTTAAACTAGTTCTTTATTGGGAAAAAATATTTTTTGGTACCTGCACTCCATTTGAAAAACTCATTTGGCACCTCTCCTTATTTTTTGCTTCATATGTCACGTGCACTTAAAAGAAATGTCTCATTTGGTACCTCCCCCTAAAGTCATCCATCTCTTGCCGTTAACTGTCTACGTGGTATGACACGTCGGATGCCACGTGGCGACGGTGCTGACGTGTCATATCACTTCATCCCGGATTTTTTTAGTCGGGTCGCGGAAACGGGTTGGATTGAACGACGCGTCGTCCGGGCTGTTCAAGCCTCACCACCGAACTCCGCCTCGTGTCGTTCGCGAAGGCTGTTCAAGCTTTAGAGCTGAACGACGTCGTTCATTCTTTTGATCCCATGAATGAAACGACGTCGTTTCCCGTGTCACTCTCACTCTAACTCCTCTGGTTCACTCTCACTCTAACTCCTCTGGTTCACTCTCACTCAAACAAAATCGATTCTCCCTCACCTCTGGTTTCACTCAAACTCCTCTGATTCATCCTCGACTCTGAATCAAATTAAGGTTTGATTAACCAGCTTTTTAATCATGTAATTTACCAACAAACAAATCAGAACACAATTAGACTCTTCAACTACAACTCAATCTCTTCATAAAAAATAAATTAATGCCAATATTTCAAACCCACATCTGATTGATTGGGTAAGATCAATTATTTTAAATTTGTCCTGCTAAAATTTTCAAAACAATATCACCACTACACGATCCCCACTCTCACCATATATATAGCAAAAAAACCAATTTATCAGTTTTTTTTATATTTTAAAAAAATCACCAATTGAAGAACAAAAATATAATAAAAATGTCATTTTGGTTATTAAAAAGGAAAAAAACAAGAACAAATACACGTATATAAACTGTGGGCTACACACTCTACTCTGTTCTGTCCTCCTACATTTTCTCTGCATCCCAGCCACGATGCCCAGCAACAGTCGAAAATGTCTAACAGACAGATTTCATTTCCATTAGTTGACATGACTGCCCCGTCATCGTCATCAAAAATCGCGGCTTGTCGACACCATCGCAAGCGATGCGCACCGGATTGCCCACTCGCTCCATTTTTTCCTGCGCATCGCCAATCTGAATCAGAGGAGTTTGAGTGAAAACCAGAGGTGAGGGAGCATCGATTTTGTTTGAGTGAGAGTGAACCAGAGGAGTTTGAGTGAGAGTGACAAAGGAAACGACGTCGTTTCTTTCTTAGGGATCAAAAGAATGAACGACGTCGTTCGGCAGTAAGGCTTGAACAGCCTTCGCGTGTCGTTCGGTGGTGGGGCTTGAACAGCACGGACGACGCGTCATTCAACCCGACCCGTTTCCGCGACCAATTAAAAAAATCCGGGACGAAGTGGCATGACACGTCAGCACCGTCGCCACGTGGCATCTGACGAGTCATGCCACATAGACAGTTAACGGCAAGAGATGGATGATGTTAGGTGCCATATGAAGCAAAAAAAAAGAAAAAAAAGAAGTGCCAAATGAATTTTTTATCTGTTCATTTTAGTATCTTGGCAAATCATATGTTTTTTATTTTTGGGAGCCAATAGAAAGTGTTCAACTAGGGGAAGAAGCAAATTTCCAAATTTTTGTTCTTTAATTATTAGAGGGGACTACTAGTCGCTACTGCAATTTATTAATTTCATAAGAAAAATTAATAATTCTTTTAATCTACTTAGGAATTCTCATTTAATTTATAAATTTTTATTGAGTATATGTATTTATTAAATATATATATATATATATATAAAATCATTGTTTGAAATAATATTTCCAAACTTATTTATAACTTGTAAAAGATGTTCTGGGTTTTCCTTTCCGTTACCACCAGAAACATAATCAATAAAGAAGAACAGAAAGCATAGAAACATACTTTAATGCACCCACCAACAGCTAACAGTAACACCCATTTCATGTTGAACAACAATATGACAGCAGATAAGACCCACCAAATGTAAATCTTGCTAGATTTACATGAAGTGCCACCAAATGTAAATCTTGTCTTCCACTTTCTGTAGGAATCGGAAATAGGCAAGCCTCCAATTTCTATTGAACAACAGAGGACCCACCACCCCCCAAAACCCAACAATGAACCCAAGCGCCACAGTCACATAAAGCCATTCAATTTGAAAGTCATCGCTGTTTCCATTCTTCTTGCTGCTGGGAGGACTAACAGTACCGTCACCGCTACAATTGTCGGTGAGCGGCTTCCCGCAAAGTTCATTGCCAATGAAGCAAGATGAATCAAAGCCTTGAATTTGAGTGCTTGAAGGGATCCTTCCTACCAATTTGTTGTAGGACAAATTCAAGTGACTCAGAAAAGTCAATTTTGATATGCTCTGAGGAATCTCACCAATGAGTTGGTTATTGCACAAGTCAAGAGATTCTAGTGATACTGTAGAACCTATGTTCTTGGGGATAATTCCACTCAAGGAATTGTGTGACAAATTCAATGACTGCAATCCTTTCAAACGTGTGACCTCTTTAGGTATCTCTCCAGACAATCTATTACTAGAAAGATCCATAATTTTAACTAATCTAAGAATGCTGTGGTATTCATACATTTCTCCTTTCCTTAGAATCTGCATGGAATCACAGATCAGCACTTTGTCAAATGAAACTAAAACTAAACCAGTGGATTCATTTACATTGGTCATTGCACTGAAGTTACTAAGACATCGTGGTATAGTACCAAAGAGATTGTTGTTGGAGAAGTCTAAGATGTGCAAAGAAGTAATGTGGCAGATCTTCTTGGGAATTTTCCCACTAAAACTATTTCTCCCCAAATCTAAAATAGCCAAATTCAAAAGCTTTTCTCCAATCCAGCTTGGAATGTTTCCCTCCAACTTGTTCCCACCAATATCAAGTGTGGCCAATCTTGTACAATCTCCAACTGACAACGGTACTTCACCAGATAAATTGTTATTATGTAGGTGTAAGTATCCGAGCGTGCTTAAACTTCCAATGGATTCCGGAATGCTACCATGAAACTTATTTTTACTTAGCTCGAGCACCACCAAGTTCCTCCACCTATTCCAGCAATTCGGTATCTCTCCATCAAGATTATTGTTTTTCAGGTAGAGCCAAAGTATCGATGAATGATTCGTGCTGCGACATAGAAAGTTGGATATTGACCCTGAAAAAAATTATTCGAAAGATCTAACTCAGATAGAAAGGTTCCTTCATTTTTTTTCCAATGGCACGGGTCATACAATTTTTGCTACATCTCCCTTAATTTTCATATTTCATGTTTACTTTTTCTTACAGTTTGTTTTTAATTTTTTAACCACTAAAAAGATCAAAATTTCAACTTTTAGAAAATAATAAAATTTAAGTTGAAAATTTTAACAATATAGTGACCGAAATGAAAAATTTCCTAAATCATAGGAGATTTTATGTGTACTATTCTTAACTTATCAGATTATGTTTCAAAAATACAAGTGCTCCACAACGAAAAGAGAAAGTCTACCTGTTAGTTTGTTATCCATTAAGCAGAGCAGCTGAAGGTTATGGAGTTCACCAATCTCAGTTGGTATTAGTCCTGAAAACAAAAACAGTGAGATTACAAAAGTTTTAGAAAAAGCTTGAAGACAAGAATATTTCATTTGAATGTCAAACATTGAACCAGAAGGTGCATAATGAGGTACCTGTTAGTTTGTTTCCACCCAAGTCTAAGAATTGTAATGAGGTAGCGTTAAATTGACCTCTTGGAATGGATCCTGAAAGTTCATTTGAATCAAACAGTTCAAATACAGAAAGCGAAAAGAATACAAGAATCACCATAATCAATATTGATGAGGAATACACGCTCATGTGATTATACTGAAGAGGATTGGAAAAATGATGGTGGAAGTAACAGTGTTTATAATGTCGTTATTTGAGTTGTGATGTCGTATAATTATGGAATATTAACTTGTATGAATCTTACAATTATAAAAAAAAAATATTATTAAATAAATCTAGTGTCAATTAATAATTAAAATTTAATTTAAAGTATAATTATATTACTATAGAAAGTAAGCAATTAAACTCGAAAGGACGAACACGGAGGAGGTATCAGGTGTATATCCTTTTTTGGTATCAGGTGTATATACTTTCTACATTAGATAATATTATATTTTTAATACCTTAAATTTATATTATATAGTTATGGAGTGATACTTCTTCCTTATAAATTTATGTAATAAATTATACAATATTTATGTGCTATTGGATATTTTTCTATATAATTAATTAATGTAACTAAAGTTCTACTGTGGGATTTCTTAAATCTTTTAAATCCATATTTTGATGTCAACTTTATCATATTTTAATTTTATATTTATTAGTAATACTTTTTTTTAAATAAATTAAGTTGAAAATTTTAACAATATAGTGAACGAAATGGAAAATTTCCTAAATCATAGGAGATTTTATGTATATTACTCTTAATTTATTAGATTATGTTTCAAAAAAGTCTACCTGTTAGTTTGTTACCATATAAGTAGAGCTCCTGAAGGTTATGGAGTTTACCAATCTCAGTTGGTATTTGTCCTGAAAATAAAAACAGTGAGATTATAAAAGTTTTAGAAAAAGTTTGAAGACAAGAATATTTCATTTGAATGTCAAACATTGAACCAGAATGTGCATAATGACGTACCTGTTAGTTTGTTTCCACTCAAGTCTAAGAATTGTAATGAGGTAGCGTTAAATAGACCTCTTGGAATGGATCCTGAAATTTCATTTGAATCCAAACATTTCAAATACAGAAAGCGGAAAGAATACATGAATCATCATAATCTATACTGAGGAGGAATGAACACTCATGTGATTATACTGAAAAGGATTAGAAAAATGGAGGAAGCGACAATGTTTATAATGTCGTTATTTGAATTGTGATGTCGTATAATTATGGAATATTAACTTGTATGAATCTTAAAATTATAATATATATATATATATATATATATTATTAAATAAATCTAGTGTCAATTAATAATTAAAATTTGATTTAAAGTATAGTTACATCACTATAGAAAGCAAGCGATTAAACTCGAACGGACGAATACGATGGAAGTACAGCTCTCACCTAAGAAAATTTTACTTTTTGACCCAAATGTAGAAATTAATGGATGCTCACCTTAATTCATTATACACGGATAGTTCTGGGAATTAAAAGAGTGTAAACTAATTATTTATATGGGCAAACCACCATTGGGAAAAATCTTTAAGTACTTTTTCACATAAAATTCAACACATGATAATTTTTAATTTATATAATAAAAAATATTGAGGTGTTAGATGTATATCCTTTTTTGGTATCAGGTGTATATACTTTCTACATTAGATTATATTATATTTTTTAATACCTTAAATTTATGTTATATAGTTATGCAGTGATACTTCTTTCTTATATTATACAATATTTATGTGCTACTGGATATTTTTCTGTATAATAAACTAATGTAACTAAAGTTCTACTGTGGGATTTCTTAAATCTTTTAATCCATATTTTGCTGTCAACTTTTAACATATTTTAATTTTATATTTATTAGTAATACTTTTTTTTCTAAACAAATATGTATTGCTTTAGGGTAAGTTACATAAAAATCCTTATACTTTTGGAATTTTATAATTTCCTAAAAGTTTATAACCTAAAGTTATAGTTTAAAACTTTGAAAAGAATGGTAATAAATTTCAGAAAAAAATATGTAAAATTTGGAGAAAAATGTCAAATATGGCTAAGCCTACAACATTGAAAAAGAGTGTTTTTTTACCGCAATTTCTTTTAATTTTCTCTCCATTTTTCTGATACAATTTTTGCAACATCTCCCTTAATTTTCATATTTCATGTTTACTTTTTCTTATAGTTTGTTTTTAATTTTTTAACCACTAAAAAGATCAAAATTTTAACTTTTAGAAAATAATAAAATTTAAGTTGAAAATTTTAACAATATAGTGACCGAAATGGAAAATTTCCTAAATCATAGGAGATTTTATGTATATTACTATTAATTTATTAGATTATGTTTCAAAAATACAAGTGCTCCACAACGAAAAGAGCAAGTCTACTTGTTAGTTCGTTATCCCATAAGGTGAGCCCCTGAAGGTTATGGAGTTTACCAATCTCAGATGGTATTAGTCCTAAAAACAAAAACAGTGAGATTACAGAAGTTTTAGAAAATGCTTGAAGACAAGAATATTTCAATTGAATGTCAAACATTGTGCCAGAAGGTGCTTCATCGTACCTGCTATTTTGTTTCGATGAAAGCTTAAGTGTTGTAATGAGGTAGCGTTAAATAGACCTCTTGGAATGGATCCTGAAAGTTCATTTGAATCCAAACAGTTCAAATACAGAAAGCGGAAAGAATATAAGAATCACTATCGAGCAACAAGGAAAAATCTGGGATTGCGGAACTAATAACAGTGGTGACTGGGTTTGGCAAATGCAGTGGCGGCGTGAGCTCTTTGAGTGGGAATCTGAAGAGTGGGAGAACCTGAAGGAAAGTCTACCTCAGCCACGTAGTGCGGAAGTCGCTGATACAACTCATTGGCAGCTAGAAAAGACAGGAACTTACTCAGTTCATTCTTGGTACGGGGCAAACGAGGAGCAAATCCATGAGACGCAGCCCCTTCTTAAAGCTTGCTGGACGAAGCTGGTGCCTTACCGAGTTGAGTTTTTCACGTGGTTGGCGCTTCAAGAGCGTATAGTTACTAGAGAATTCCTATGGCAGAGAGGTATGATAGAGGAGGAAAGGAAAAGATGCCCAATATGTAACTATGCCTCTGAGACTGTTTCGCACTTACTCTTACATTGTGACGCAGCTAAGGGTTGTTGGGACTATATTATGAGGTGGCTGGGAGTTCCTTGGTGTCAATCAGGAACGCTTGGAGAGCTATGGCACGTTTGGGGAGAGATGTGCCCGAGAAAGGGAGCTGAGTTTGATCGTATGCGGAGACCCTTATTTTATGCGGTGATTTGGAACGTATGGAAGCAACGAAACCAGGTGGTATTCCAACAAGGAGCCTGCTGTCAGAGGCGTACGGTCAACATTATCTACTCCATGTGGCACAGATGGCTTCGTAGTAAGGACAGTACATTTCCCTACAGTTTGAACACGATATTAGCAAGCCCCTCTTGGCTTCTATCGTGGGGAATAAATGGCCAATGAGGCTGTATTTTAAGCCTAGTTTTTTCTGAGTTTGAGCTGGGCGATCCCAGTAGCAGTGGGATTGGCAGCATCTTTTTCATTTTGCCTTTTCCCTTTTTTTCTGTTTTCTTGTTTCTGTTCCCCCTTTCTTCTTAGTCATATTTTCTATGACTGATAATAAAGTTTCAGCTTATTAAAAAAAAATCTATATTGATGAGGAATAAATGCTCATGTGATTATACTGAAGAGGATTAGAAAAATGATGGTGGAAGTGACAGTGTTTATAATGTCGTTATTTAAGTTGTGATGTCGTATAATTAAGGAATATTAACTTGTATGAATCTGTTATATGCGGATGGATTTTCAGAAGAGAGAAAGTCTACCTGTCAAGCTGTTATATGCAAAGTCGAGCTCCTGAAGCACGGTCAAATTCCCGAGATTTCGTGGGATGGGTCCGTGGAAACTGTTGTTTGTGAGATTTAGGACAGTAAGGAAAGCAAGGTTTGATATGTCTGGATGGATGGCGCCTTCAAGACCCATGTCAGTAAGACTCAAAGATGTGACTCTTTGGTTGTAGGGGTTGCAGGTGACACCAACCCAGCTACAGAAATCGGTGTTTTGGGACCAATTCGTTGCTAAGACATTGTTAGGATCAAGAGTGAGGTGGTCTCTGAAGGCAAGAAGAGCATTCTGATCAGAGCTGCTGGTGCTGGATGCTGCTGCTGCAAAAGTGTTTAAGAAAAAGAATAGTAACATAGTAGTAATGCAAAAGGATTGGAAAGAATGGGTTGTTTTCATGATTTTGTGAATATTTTTTATTAGAATATTGTGCAAGTGGAGCAAAGATATAATCATTGTCGAGAAAATGAGTATGTGTTTTCTTAAGTTTGGTCAGATTTTAAGGAGTTCACATTAGTAGTTTCGTCAAAAAATCAACTAGATAATGTAATTAATTTCTCTTTTGAGCTGGTCCAGATGCTTTTAATTGATAGATAATGATTTGTAAACGTTTGTGCATGCATCTTTTCTATAACCCAAAGGTTGTATCATACAAAAAATACAAAGCACTCTGCCCCTTTCTTGGAAATTATTCTTGCCCATCTAACACGCTGAAAGGAAAAAGGAAGGAACATGATGCCGGAACGTGCTTGACCCAAACCCAAATTGATTGTTCTTTTGATTTTGGACCCATTAGTTCCGTGTCTGATATTGGTTCTGCATATTCTGTTGCAAGCCTTCTAGGAACGCGAGAGTCTACTTCATTAGATTTGAAAAAAGAATAGTAAACGAGAAATATTTTGTGGATGAAGAAAGTTCATATTTATGGCTAGAAATTGAACCCATTGTTTTTACGAAATTATGCAACTTGCTTTTTTTTTGTGTGGAAGAAGAAAGTCCATATTTATGAGCACTTGGACAAAATATCATTTAAATTGATTTGTACTTCCAACTTCGAATTATATATCATTTATTACTTGTAATTAAAGTTTAGAATCAATAGTATCAATCACTCATCTTGTTATCTACATTATATAAAAAGCATGAAGGGCCTTATTCTTTAAAAGTCTATTATACCCTTAAATTATTAAAAAAATTAAGGGTGTAATAGACTTTTAAACATTTTAATTAATTAACTTACCTATTAAATTAATTAACCTACCTATTAAGTTATTTGATTGTAATAGACTTTTAAACGTAATAGACTTTTAAACATTTTAATTAATTTATTTATTTAATAAATTAACCTATCTATTAAATTAATTAATCTATCTATTAAATTATTTATATTTTTAATTGATTCGAATCAACATCACCCATAAAAAATTAACCAGTATATATTAAAAATTTAAAATAATTAGTGATTGATAAAATAATTAAATAACTTAATAATATTTTTTACCATCTTTTAATTTTCTAATTATTAGAAAGACCGAAATTGTAATTTTGTTGCACGCTTACGTTGCAAATTTCAGGCTTATATTGCAAATTTCAAAACTATTGGGTTCAAAGGGGGAGATTTTGTAAACTTTAAGGTTTCTTTATATAGTTTATCTAAAAATATATTTAATTTTTTAATCAATAAAGTTAATAATTTTTTTATTATTATATAATAAAAAATAAAATGTTACAAAATAAATATTTTGAGTATACTTTTAATGATTACGTAAATATATTTCTTGAGATTTTAGTATATTTTTTTAGATAAAAACTAGATAATGTTTTTAATTTCAAGCTAAACAACAACACAAACTTTAAAATAAATAAAAAATCCTATATGGAAAAACTGGAAAGAAAATCGGATCTTCTACATTCGTTAGTCTCTTAAAAAATCACATGGGAGTAGCTTGTAATAATATTTTAAATAACACTAATAATAGTAAATTATAAAGTAAAAAAACTTATAAATTAATTTTTCAATTAAGTAATGTAATTTTATTTATATTATTAAATGAAAATTATTTAATTAATAAACAATTATGATATTCATATTTTTTAGTAAGAGCTTGAAATTAGTAAATAATTTATCATAGTATTATGAGTTAAGAAAGTTAGCAAAAATAAACTATATATATTATATTAAAGTTATGAATAATTAGTGTATATTAAATTAATTATTTAGAATTTAAATTTATATTAAATATTTTTTTATAGTATGAAAAATGAAACAAGGTGATTTTTTATACATTAAGTTATTGTTTAAAAGTCTATTACACTCTTAATTTTCTTTTAAGTTTTTATAAATCTGTTAAAAACTTTATCCAATAATAATTGGTGCTTTTAAATTTGGAATAAAATAGTTCAACCAATTTATCTAAAACAAAAGCTGGAAATAATAAAAAAAATTATGAGAGCATTCAAAATTCTTAACAATAGCGGGAGTATTGATATTAATTCAGTTGGTAGTTAAGTTAGATAATATATATTAAATATATAGTATATATAGACAATAAAATACCTAAATACCCGGTCACATGTGAATAGAATTAGTATTGATCCACAAGATTTAAAGATACCAAAATTTCAATTTATAAAAGTAAATTACTTAATTGAGTTAAAATTGTTTTAATTTTAAAAACTAAAAATTAAATTATTTCAGAATTAATAAAATATTTTTTTGTCAACACCTACATTAAAACATCAATAACAATACTAATATACTACTTACAATATAGTTTAAACACCATAGTAAAAATTTATGTTAATCCCATTTTTTGAGACATTATTAAAACTTTTATATTATACTAAAAATATTTTGTGTGAAATACTCTTTTGTACATAAATATGATATTTTAAAATTTTCAAATCTAAATGAATTTCGCACGTGCAACGCACGTGCAAAAATAACCCAAAATACTCTTTAGTTTATATTATACTAATTATAAGAGGAAGTCGCCTCTGTTGAAGGAGCGGACTAAATCTAGGTTGATAGACCCACCTCCGGAGAAATCAGGGAGAATGCCGGTTGGAGGAAGGTCAGGGGAGTTGAATTCTAGGGCTATAGAGAAGGGGAATGCTGCTGAGGAAGAGGAAGATGATCCTTTTGGGGAAGAAGACCTGCCTGAAGAGTTCAAGGATAAGCTTGATGTATGGACTCTACTTGAATGGGTGAGTTTGTTCTTAATCATTTCTGCTTCAGCATGTAGCTTTCCAATTCCATCTTTTAGGAATAAACATTTGTGTGGGTTAATGTTGTGGAAATGGGAGGTTATGGTTTTGGTTTTTATATGTGGAAGGTTGGAGTCTTGGTGGGTAATCAAGGTTCTTGTTTTCTTTATTGCGAGGAATTTAGTTTTGCGAAAACGGGTTTTGTACTTTGTGTATGGAATTCGTAAGCCTGTGCGGAATTGTTTATGGCTGGGGTTTGTTCTGATTGCTTGGAATTTAATAGGTAGGTTAATGGTTCATTTTTCCACAAATTAGTATGTAAGTGACTCTATATGTAAATGTATTAATGTCAAATTCTTGACCTATATAGGTTGAACACTAAAAAATAGATATAATTTTTTTATAAATTATTTAGTGTAAGAAAGATCGAATCAACAATATATTTTTAAATAAAAATATCAAACCACTTACACTATGGATGGATCTACATGGAATAACCTCACTAATATTTATGAAAATAATAAGAAGAAGATATTCATGTATTTGTTCCACAAAAATTAATTATTTTAGCACATACATAATATATATAAAAAAATGACTTAAATTATGTAGTCCAATTAAATATATGTATAAGATAATTTTTAGTTTTTAATTAATTGACAATTAATGGACAAATTTTGGCAAAAAATATTAGTAAATTAGAGTTATTAAGAATATTAACCTTTAATTAATTAGGAGTGTTAGAATAACAGTTGAGATACTAACTGTTTTATGAATAAAATTATAAAGTTATGTAACCAATCGATATATATCAATTGGTTACATAATTTTATAATTTTATTCATTAAAAAGTTAGTATCTCAACTATTATTGTTATTATTATTATTATATATATATGTATAGATGATCCAGGCATTAGCGGACCTTGACGATCTTGATCTTCATATTCAACCTCACTTGCGTAGCCATATAATCAATGCCTTAAGAGTGCCAATGTATAGAAGTATACAGAGATGGGAAGTAAGGAAATACATCGACTTCTACGAAAATGAAGAAACTCGAAATGAAACTTTACTCAAGTTTGCTAAGGTTGATTATAAGAGGCTTCAAACTACTACATCGATTAGTTACCTAACTTTATAATTTAATAATAAAATAGTTAATATCTCAACTATTATTACTATATATATATATATTTAATTAATAGTATATATAGTATATATGTATAAGGTAATTTTTAGTTTTTAATTAATTGACAATTAATGGACAAATTTCGGCAAAAATGATTAGTAAATTAGAGTTATTAAAAATATTGACCTTTAATTAATTGGGAGTATTAGAATAACAGTTGAGATACTAACTATTTTATGAATAAAATTATAAAATTATATATATATATATATATATATATATATATATATATATGTATGTATGTATAAGGTAATATATATAGATGTAGATGTCCACAGTTGAGGTCGATGAAGAAAGGGACTTTGACCTCAACAAGTTGCCAACTGCTGGTCGCTGGGAGTTTTCAGATGGTGTGGAAGAGAGGCACTTCATTCTAATGCTGCGCATCCTTGTACCAGGTTTCCATTAGGATAATTAATTACCTTTATGCTTAAGTCTGATGGTGTTGACCAATTTAGCGTTATCGTTCATCCATGCCTTGTGTAAATTCTGGATTTATGTTACCAGAATTTACAACATCCTGTAATTAAGTGGGTTATGGTTTTTGTGCATATTTTGAGCAGTCTATGTAAATATGAATATCATCAATATATGCTTGTATGTTTCCCACTCCAATTTTATGTTTATGATGCCCTCTGGAAATTTATTTTTCTCTTACAATATGTGACATTTTGTGTGGTTATATATGTGATTTGGAAGGGTTTTGTGTTGCAATCGCAAGAGTTACATATAACATACACTAAGCAATTCTGAAACAGAGGACATTTACTGTATTGAAAGTTTTATTGTAGTGAAAGTTTTATCGAAGTGAAAGGGCAAGTACATAAAGGAGAGCATACATGGTCTAGTGCATCTTAGGGATTGCTGGAAGTTTGTTGGCAAACCTGTTAGATGCCCTCACTGCAGCATGTATGTTGTTAAGGGAAATTCTCAGGGAATCCCTTTCGGCCTCCAGCCTGCAGAGGGTTTTGGCCAATGGGATAAGGGCGTTGCCCATGGTGAGGATGAACTCCTCTGCATCTAAACCATGCTCATCATAGTGCTAAAGAACAGCAGTCCTTGTCTCCTTCAGCCTGCGAACGATACCCTGCATAGCCTCAATCTGCTGTTCTGTGGACAGAAGCATGGTCTCCATGGTGATCACATCTTTGTGGAGGGCAGTCCCAATGGTGCCTGCGATCTGTAGGATGTTTTCAACCTCACGTGGATCCATGGTGATGGTGTTGGATGAAGAAGGTTGTCAGGAAGATGTAAAGAGGTGTGTTTTCTTTTAAAATAAACTACAACTGGTTTTTAAATTATGCATAGGAGGTTGTGGCTTTTATAGAATGCCAATGTAGGTGGTAGATTCCCCTTCAATCTACGTAATTAGTCGATTTACCGAGAGTTTCTCAAGTCAATGAATGAATATATTCTCTGCACTCAATTCCCTTTAATTTCTTTCCTTTTCAATGCGAAACACCTAATCAATCTACAGTTTATCTCCTGTCGCACCCCCTTTTTCGTTGAAAATGAGTTTAAGGATCGGGACAGGCCATAATGATAGACAAGCGTTGGACTCGTCTTAACATCATGCATATGAAGTCGCCACCCTAATTTTGTAAGGTTTAGGGAACCTAATCGATGGCATAAAAATAAACAAACTAAGGCACCTTGGTCTAAACCAAAGAACGATGGTTCGAGGTCGTATTATGGACTTGGGAAGGTGTTAGGCACCCAAGTCACATCCTAAAAAGGTTACCGGTATGCGAGGTATTTTTGAAGACATTTTGAACATGTAATTTGGCCCTCTAAGGTGACGTTACATCTTAGCATTTGGGTCATGTTATTTCCGTTTGGGTTCGAGGAATGGGGTTACCATTTTGTCTCGATGCTAGAGCGGACGCCCACCTTTTTCATTGGGTCATGCATGACTTAATTAATTACTTTGTGATTCTAACATGGTCGAAACTAGCAAGGTACATTTTCATGAATGCACATAGGGTTGGCATGGCCTTTGGAACCATCATACTCATGTATCAATACAACAGTTAATTTCATGGCATGAAAGACAAGTGATATAAACATGTAAGCATGTGGGTTGATTTTATTTTATTAGCAATTCTATATGTCATACATATGCGTGGGGTAGTTCTAACGCTTGCTAAGTGATCATGCATACGAGGCGATTAAGGCTTTGGACCTTTGTTATCAACATACAAGGAAAATATTTAAGGTAATCTTACCTTTTGGACGATCCCCGATCGATCCATCTCTTCAAAACCGATATTAGATAACAATTGACATAAATATTTAGATATAATAAACATACACGATTTTTAACTACTTAACTAATTATTACAATCCACAATTCATAATAAAATCTACTTACCTAATTATTACAAATTGGAGGTCGGAACAATTATCTAAATAATCATTACAACAATTGAAATATCTAATTAATTACAACAAGTTGATAAAGAGTAATTACTTATCACAACAAGTGAAAATAAGCAATTAATGGTTACAACAAGTTTAGCGATTAATTATCGTTCCAAGCATACGATTTAAATAATTGACGGATAATTATCATGTTCGAATACGTGAAAATGATGCTTTTGATTTTTATGGGTCAGGATAGACCCCTACTTGGTGTTCTAATTTGTTGGATATCATGCATGCAAAATCCTTACAGAAAACATTTAAATTAAATTACAGAAAATTAAGTACGTACTTTTGTCAAAATATTTGGAATTATACCTACAAAATGAGAGTGTTAGTACGGATTTTAAGATAATAAATAATAAAAAGCACACACCATTTATTTCATACAAAACAGTCATGAAAATAAATAAACCATCATGTGAGCATTTTACAATTTTTTATCACGAATTAGTACAAATACATAGCAAATAAAACAATCATGTAAAACAAACAATTCAATTCATGGTAAAATACATGGTATTTTAAATAAAACTTCATACTTGGTGTAAAAATAAATAAAACAGCACACTAGTCATGCAATTAATTTTAGCAAATTAAACATGTTAAAAACATACGAACGATTTAAACAAGTTAACGAAAATTAAATCGGTGTACGCAAGGACTAAATTGAAACAAATGAGACTTAAGGGACATGGGCTTGGACAAGCCAAGCCCATCAACAATTTAAATGAGGGAAGGGACGGGCTGAAGCCCGTCACCTTCGTCTCCCTCGCAAGAACAGCCATCGTGGCTGTTCATGTTCATCACGTCGCCGGCGCTCCATGGCCGGCGACACCAAGCTTCAACCCTCCTCTAACACCAACCTAACTAACCCAGAACAATTACTAACCATAGCAGCACCAAAACCCAGCAAGAACAGTGGCAAAACAGCCCGCAAAACAGTAGGAACAGGGCGTGCGTTCCTTGTTCGGAACCGGACAACAACAGTAGGTAAAACAGCCACGAAAATCTCTCTTATCAGCCCGGAAATTAGCTACTACGTATCAGCAATAAAACCAACCAAAAACAGTAGGAGAAACACAAGCAAAACAGAAGCAACAAACATGCGCAACTCTTCGGAAAAACGCAGCAAACGTGGGCAATAATCAAGCAATAATTCGACACGAAACTAACTCCTAACGTGCAGATAATTATCAGGGCTATCATACGCACAAAACCTATCAAGAACTAGCCCGAACCGTTCATGATCCGTAAACAATTTTATCATGGCCAAAAACATGCATTAACGTCAATAATTCATGATTAATTAGCTCTGTTGAATATTATATGGGTCATATTAAGTCCATCATCTTCACCAACACATGGCTCACATCAACTTTACCAACTCAGCCTCCACTCAGCCAACTTGGTCTCCACTCAAAGCATGGTTGCCCATTCTCCTCCATGTTTCCCTCCTCCATGTTTCCCTCCTCCATGTTTCCCTACCGTCTCCACTCAAGAAAGTAGCATTATTAGGTTTAATTAATACTAGAAAATCATTGTAATTTTGTGTATAAATAGGTACCATCCATCTCTTGTATAAGTAAGTCATTCAAGCAAGATGTAATCCTTCAAGTTTCTCATATCAATTGTTTCAATATTTTCCTTCTTCATTACCTACTGTTCATAAATTCTAACATGGTAGCGGAGCTAGTCTCCTAAAACCATTTCGTTAAAATTCTCCGGCGAAATTTCAATTTCGTTCTTCCGCTGCAAACCTCCGAAAATTCGACAAACACCACCATCATCTACATAAACTTCAGACAAGCCAATCTGCAATTTTTCGTCACATTTCACCCGCCGGAGTACACCCCACGCGCCACCACGCGCCGTCACAGGAGTTCAACTCCGACATACTGTAAATTGCGTTTTACAGTCCCTATAATTGCCTATTAGGCCCCACGCGCCGCCTCATTGTACTCAGCGGTCGTCTATCTACCAACTCACCAATTTTCGTCCAGTTCCAGTCTTTCACGCGCCTCCACGCGCTTCCGCCGGTTTCACGCGCCGGGCTTCTTCTCCGACATCCCTTCTACGTGTTTTGCCACGTGTTGTTTGCCTACTGGTCCACATCATCGCCAGCTGTCATCTTGTGATTTATCCACGTGTCCGCCACGTGTCTTTACACCACTGGTCCACTTGTTGCCACGTGGCTTTTCACTACTGTTCCACTCTCTGCCACGTGTCATCATTTCATTGATACACGTGTCTTTCTTTGATTCATCGACGTGGCTCCTTCTGGTTTACCTTCAGAGTTGACCTTGACCTTTCGGTTCAACTCCTTGACCCGTCCGGTTCACCCACTTTTATTCCGGTTTGTTAACATCAAAGACCGGTTCCCAAGGTTTTCAAGGGTGCTCTATCTGTTTTTCGGGTCTGCTTTGATCAATTCCGCTTTGAATTATCCGGTTCAACGCTTTCCTTCTGGTTCGTGATCTCGTTCTCGCACTTCCTTTCCTTCCTTTTTGATGGTGCTCGTTTCGATTTTGCTATCCATTTTGACCAACTCAGCTATGGACGACCCGGTTCAATCCTTTGATCCTTTCGGTTCTAATGCGGTTTCATCCGCTTTATGCATCCTTTCATGTGTGCATCTTTCCGGTTCTTCAGCGGGTTAATTCGTATATGCCACTTTCATGTGTGCATCTTTCCGGTTCTTAAACGGTTTCGTCCGTTTTATGCACGCTTTCATGTATGCATCTTTCCGGTTCTTCAGCGGGTTAATTCGTATATGCCACTTTTATGTGAGCATCTTTCCGATTTTTCAAAGGGTTCATCCGTTGTCTCCATTATTATCCGGTCATCTTCTCCGGCATCACTTCCTTTATATTCCGCTTTGTAAACTCAAGTTGTCATCAATTATGTCATCTTGAGTTTAAGGGAGGGATATTATATGGCCCATATTAAGCCCATAAAGGCAGCCCATTCTGAGTCACCGACCGAGGTACCGAGTCACCTACCACACAATCTCTTTATTTATTTATTTATTTTTTTTTCAGTTTTGTAAACTCAAGTTGTCATCAATATGACATCTTGAGTTTATGGGGGGATGTTGAATATTATATGGGTCATATTAAGTCCATCATCTTCACCAACACATGGCTCACATCAACTTTACCAACTCAGCCTCCACTCAGCCAACTTGGCCTCCACTCAAAGCATGGTTGCCCATTCTCCTCCATGTTTCCCTCCTCCATGTTTCCCTACCGTCTCCACTCAAGAAAGTAGCATTATTAGGTTTAATTAATACTAGAAAATCATTGTAATTTTGTGTATAAATAGGTACCATCCATCTCTTGTATAAGTAAGTCATTCAAGCAAGATGTAATCCTTCAAGTTTCTCATATCAATTGTTTCAATATTTTCCTTCTTCATTACCTACTGTTCATAAATTCTAACAAGCTCGAGCCGTAGATGTTCAAATTGGAGCAAGAACAGACCCTATAACTTATCAATCAATCATTTAAAACAAGTTCAAGCCATCAATTTGGTACATACATGCATAAACGGAATTTTTATGAAGAGAGAGGCTAGAGAGAGAAAGCTTCAAAACGCTTACCTTGCTTGCTCCTCTGCTTTGGTTTGATCTTTGGAGATGAAAGGTGCGACAACCCCGTCCCCGGCACGGTGGTGAGGAGCTTGTTATTTATAAGAGAAGAGACGTGGTTCTGGACGAGTGTACGTGTGCGTGAGCTTGGTCAAACCGTGAGTGGAGAACAAAACATTCCGGCGTGGTCCTCAAGCTCCTGTGTTCTGTGTCCATCTATTGAAAATATTATCCAAGTAACCAAGCTAATTCGTGTCTGCCAGGCGGATGGATGACCAATCACAAGTAAGAACAGCAAAACATGCATTAAAATGAATTAATTCCCGCTCGAACAGGATATTTTGGTACGAGCGGGGGCACACGAAAGTACAAATAAATCCAAGCCGAGGGTACGACAAAATGCAGAAAAATAAGATGAGAAAAGTAATATACAGTGAAAAAATGCGAAAGATGATTTAACGTGTTTATTTTATCTTTCAGAAATAACAAAACGTTCGCGCGCCAAATAAATGTCCTTACGACAAAAATTGAACGAAACTGAACGCGCTGGCGTGAAAGAGAAAATTAACACGTAATTATCAATTACATAAAAAGGGCGTTCTACACTCGGTCCCGGGAACCTTACTCGAGACCGATAGAAGTTCGCGAAAAGACAGTTAAAAGTACGAAAAAATTAAAAGGGCACGAAATGACCAGAAAATCAATCAAACTAGCCTAGGACCCGAATCATCATGAATTTGATCTAGACAAGCTAAGAAGTGGCAAAACGTAAAGGTTGCGATGGAAAGTCAAAAATCAGGTAGCAACAGTTGCCCCCTCTTTACTGTCTGATCAAAAATACAGTGTAACTGAAATTTTTGATAAGCAGTAAAGATGGTTGCTTCTAGTTTTTACCATATTTTTGGGAAAATAACGAAGACTTACATGAGAGTGGGGTGAGGAAGATGGTCACCTCGGACATTTATTTAAACTTGAGGAAGGTTGTCACCTCGGACACTTATCTAATTTGAGGAAGGTTGTCACCTCGGACACTTATCTAATTTGAGGAAGGTTTGTCACCTCGGACACTTATCTAATTTTGAGGAAGGTTGTCACCTCGGACACTTATCTAATTTGAGGAAGGTTGTCACCTCGGACACTTATCTAATTTTGAGGAAGGTTGTCACCTCGGACACTTATCTAATTTTGAGGAAGGTTGTCACCTCGGACACTTATCTAATTTTGAGGAAGGTTGTCGCCTCGGACACTTATCTAATTTTGAGGAAGGTTGTCACCTCGGACACTTATCTAATTTTGAGGAAGGTTGTCACCTCGGACACTTATCTAATTTTGAGGAAGGTTGTCGCCTCGGACACTTATCTAATTTTAGGAAGGTTGTCACCTCGGACACTTATCTAATTTGAGGAAGGTTGTCACCTCGTACACTTATCTAATTTGAGGAAGGTTGTCACCTCGGACACTTATCTAATTTTGAGGAAGTTTGTCACCTCGGACACTTATCTAATTTGAGGAAGCTTGTCACCTCGGACACTTATCTAATTTTGAGGAAGCTGGTCACCTCGGACACTTATCTAATTTTGAGGAAGCTGGTCACCTCGGACACTTATCTAATTTTGAGGAAGCCGGTCACCTCGGACACTTATCTAATTTGATTTGTCTAATTAGATTTTAATAAAAATCCAAAGAGGCGTTCTAGTTGAGTGACAGAAAAATGTAAGAGGGGAAGCAAAGCTTACCTTGACCTTACCGTGAGTACTGAAGTTGATTTGACCGTGAGGGTACATGACCCGCCACATGAATTTGATTTGGGAGTGGTAGCGTACTCCATTCGATTTGTCGATTGGATTTTAATGAAAATCCAAGGTGAGGGATTTACGATGATTTCTTTATCAAAGACCCAATGATGAATGCTGATTTCCATATCTGTACTCTGCAATTGATAAGGAAACAAACACGAAGCAGCAACATATGGAAATAGCGAGAGCAAATAACCTATGTGAGAAATATCGAATATTCCTACATTTAACCCCTGTCTTGCCCCCAAGTCCTTTTGTGTGGAATGAAAATGACCCCTTTGTTTAAGAAATTCAATTCAAATCACCTTTCTTTGAAAGAATGTTCGTTCAAATTTTCGTTATATAAACATGATTGATACAAGTCTAGATAACATCTGCGTCTTATTCAGGAAATAACGACCTCAAGAACAAGACTTTCCCATGACATGCGGCTGTAAGCAATCCTCACCAGATATTAGTGTTTGCGCTCACGCTCAGAAAACAATGTTATGTGTTTACACTCCTAAAAATGCAATAAACATAGCACAAAAATTAAATTTGTAATGTCAATCCGAGTGAATAGACTTCAAATGAAGATGCTCATGCATGGGTCTACTAGTAATCGAAAGGACTTCGCGAGGGAGAAAGAAAGAGGAATTTGTAGAGAAAGTGTTGTGTTTTTATTTTCTGATGAGGTTTTAATGAGTTTGTGCTCGACGACTGATTGTGACGAGGAGCAAAGCACACCAATCCTTGAATCTTGGTTGAAGAGGTTCCTTCTTGATTGTTTGGAGGGCACCAAGCCCAAGTTCTATGATACTCACAGGGAATGATTTCTTCCCTTTTGAGATCATTTTGCTGTTGATGTTTGATCATTTTGAGATCATTTGGTTGTTCCTGCTTGATCGCTTTGTCGTTCATGCTTGATCACTTTGAGATCACTTTGGCTATTGATGCTTGACCCATTTTTCATGTACTTGCTTCTTCTGTTGTTTTGTGTTCTTTGAACACTCTCTCTTTTTTTTTTTTTTTTTGATTGTGTTCTCTGAACACTCTCTCCCCTTTTTTGATTGTGTTCTTTGAACACTCTCCCTCTTTTTTTGATTTTTTTTTTTGATACAAACACATGCACATGCAGACTTTGGCTCTCCCCATGGTGCTATAACCGGCCCAAAATAAGGGGTTAGCACACAACCGACTGGAAGTTTCTCCATGATGGGATAATGGTGCCGAACCACCAACATCGTGCAATTCAGAGGGTATGAAGAGAGACCACACACAAGAAATTAAAAGGGGTACACTCTTTTTTTTTGTTTTTTTTTTGGCGAAGCAAGTACAGTCTCTTGTTTGGTCTAACATCCTTTCTACCTTTGATAGCAATCTCCAAGTCGTGATTTATTTCGGCATTCTTCCGACGTTGTTTGGTCATCGATCCTTTCTATCTTTGACTAAAACCTCCAAGTCTTGATTTACTTGGATATTCTTCTGACGTTGTTTTGTCAGCGGTTTCCCCAGGGCACTCTTGTCATTCCCTTGCTTGATGTGTATCCTCAACTTAGCGGTCCCAGTCAAGCACTAACTCACTTGGTTGAAAGGCTTTTGAGTGTTTGTTAGAGTTGTACATGGTGTATGGAATATGTGTTTTGAGGGAAAATATTAAAATGGTACTGTGGAAGAAGAGCAAAGCAAAGTCCCTTGTCATTTTACCGTCATCCCATGTCTGACAGTTCATGTACCCTGGATATTATGCAAATCTAACTAGCACCTAGTTTAGCATTTACACTCATGAAAGGAAATAAGACGCGAAGGCCCGAAATACTCACAGGGATATGTTTTGTGACTGCTTACATCTAAACATGTCATGGATATAAGAGTTATCAAACAAAATCATGTATGTTCATACAATTTCTAATGAACGCACAAGTTACAAAATGATGGACTTGTTTGATTTTAAGGTTCAAAAGCGTGGGATGTGTCTGTTTTTATTCTTTTTAGCCCAAGTTGCAAATTTGTGAAGAAATGTTTTTTGTGAGAACTAAGGACTTTAGCCAACATTATGCACGCACTCTTGCGACAATGTAAATAGTGGGAATTTTAGAATTGCGAAAACATAAATTACAGCAACACAAATTGTGGAAACGGAAATTGCAAAAAGGTAAAAGGACAACTTCCCTGAAAAATGAGCTTGGACATTTTTCTGCGCCTTCCTTCGGTTGTCGCTTCACCTGCTTATCTCCCCTAAGCTTGCAAATCCCATTGCACCTGAAATGTAAAATCGCAGAAATGTAAACTGTAAAAACATAACTACTGAATTGTGAAGTGGCGACTTCCCTGAAAAATGAGCTTGGACACTTTTCTGCGCCTTCCTTCGGTTGTCGCTTCACCTGCTTATCTCCCCTAAGCTTGCAAATCCCATTGCACCTGAAATGTAAAATTGCAGAAATGTAAACTGTATAAACATAACTGCTGAATTGTGAAGGGGCGACTTCCCTGAAAAATGAGCTTGGATATTTTTCTACGCCTTCCTTCGGTTGTCGCTTCACCTGCTTGCCCCCAAGTTTGCAGATCTCATTGCATCTTTGTTATGCGATCGAGATTGAAGTAGGGGTGCGAGCCGCTCCGCCTAAGTTTTGTTGTCGACGTCTCTGATGGTTCCATCACAGTACCTCGAAGGGTAGCCATCAAGTTCTTTGGCTAGTGCTCTGGATGTAAATGGCATGTTCACCGTCATCGCCCGTGCGTACGGATAGAGTGTTACATGCTAAACCATGTATGAAAGCGCATCTCCATTCATTATGCACACATAGATATTAGGAAGCGTGACGGCGGTCCAGTTGCGCACGGGCCCCCCCAGACTTCTTCACGAAAATGGCCGAGCCTTGAGACGGTGCTTCTTCTCCAAGTGTACAGATACGGACATCCGGAGCCAAACCGGCTGTGGTTGACTCCGAGTTGACAATTTCAGCCGCAAAAGGGAAAGTGATCCTGATATGCGGGATACTCATGCCATAAAAAGGCGTAGGACACCCGAAGAGCTTGGCTAGATGCTTTTCTTTCTTTTCTTTGGAGGCCTTTATGAGATCGGCTTTAGTTGGTTGATACCCCAACCCAAAGCGGTCCCCGAACTTCTTATGAGGCGCTAAGCCCTTTGCTCCTTATAGCATGGCTCCTAACCTCTTTCCTAACTGAGAGTTGTCCTTCGACACCACATGAGTGACTAACATGGCCTCCCTGGAAACTTGAGCTTTGATGATGGGTGATCCCTCCTCTATCCATTCCGCGTTAACTATCTCAAAAGCTTAGAATGAGCTTTCCATGGCTTCGGTAGCCTCGATGTAAGGCACGGATGAATGCTTTGCTAGAATCAAGGCCTCCTCTGCTCTTATGGTAATGAGGACGCCATCTTTTACATACTTAAGGCATTGATGTAAAGATGAGGGAACAACACCTGCAGAATGGATCCAAGGTCGCCCTAAAAGCATGCTGTAGGCGGGCTCGATTTCCATGATTTGGAATGTCAAGGTGAATGTGTGGGGCCCTATTACTATATCCAAATCAAGGCTCCCGATGATCTCTCGGATGGTTCCGTCGAATGCCCTGGCCATCAAACCACTTGGTTTCAGAAGAGTCATGTCTAATGGCAATTGTGCGAGGACATGCCTGGGCATAACATTCAGCGCGGACCCATTATCAATTAGCGCCTTGGCTATAACATGGTCCTTATATTTCACTGTTATGTAGAGGGCCTTGTTGTGATTCGTCCCCTCACGGTCAATTTCCTCTTCAGAGAAGGTGATGGTACTTAGAGCTTGGATTCGCCCTACAAGGTTTCCCACTCCTTCCACTGTAATGTCTTCAGTCACGAAAGCCTCATTCAAGACTTTCAAAAGGGATCGACGATGAGGTTCCGAAGTGAGGATCAACTCCATGATGGAAATGCAAGCTGGGGTTTTCTTTAGCTGTTCAATGACATTGAACTCACTCCTTTTCATGATTTTTAGGAATTCAGTCGCATCCTCTTCAGTCACAGGCTCATTCCTCCCTTGCTCTTTTTCCACCATTTCCTCGGGAATCAATGGGCCTTTCCCTTTGGCCAACCTTTGCTTCTCGACTTCTTCTGAAGTGTAGCATCTCCCGGTACGAGTTATGCCCCCAATATTAAAGGTTTCGGCCACTGGTGTAGCGAAAGGCGGAGTGGCGACGACCGTGTACCCGTAGTCGAATGGGACGGCGTGCAAGTCTTGGCTAGGAGTATTCACAGCTAATGTGAATATCACTTTGCGTGGGGTCGTGGCTGCATCCCCCGTTTGGGCCACACATTCTAAGGAATACGGTGCTGGAGGATCGTCCTTGATGGCATTGATTATTCCTCGGGTTTCCCCTTCGGTTTGGATGACCCCGAATGTAGCGAGTTGCTTGACTTTCTGCCGAAAAAGTCTGCAATCCTGGATGTCGTGCTTGCTTTTCCCTTGGCAGAATAAGCATTGGGCCTGGTTATTCCCCGGGAATGGTAGATAGGCATTGTTGGCTAGCGAAGAACAGTTCTTTATTGGGTGTTTCCTCCATTAAAGGGCGAGAAATGTTGGTTCCAACGGAAGCGATGTCGCTCATCCTAGGATTGTGGCACGGCAGAGGACTGGGTGCCACAACCAGATCTTTTGCTAAACCTTTGGACGAGATTCGTCCTTCTTTGGTTAGGCACTCGACCTTCTTTTTAAAGGCGTAACAGTCCTCTAGGGAGTGTCCTCGGGTTCCGGCGTGATACTCGCAGCTAGCCTTTGGATCATACCAGCTAGGGTAAGGAATGGATTGAGGCGAGAGTGGGGATGGTGTAATCTGCTCGTCTGCCAAGAGGCTTGCGTAGATCTCCTTCAAAGGAAACGGAGGAAGTGACCATGTCGGTGAAGGGTATGACTCGGAGTCCGAGGATTCCCAAGAGGGTAGTAAGGGCACTGTGCTAGAATAAGAGGGAGGTGCCGAATACCTGACGAGATAATCGAACTTCCCAGAAGGTTGGCCCAAGGTGTCAATCTCGAGGTCGCCTTCGTCGCGGCGCGTGGAGAACCGTTTGTTCGACGAAGTCAAACTTTTCTTCCGGACGAATTGGAGTGGTGTTACCTCGGAGTCAGTTGGGATAGGAAATCCTTCCCCGATGGTGCTAATGGATCCTTCCCCATGGGTCACTTTCCGGGTTTGTATTACTCCGAGACTCGAGAGTTGTCTCACTTTTCCTGCGAATGACTCACAACCTTGGATCTCATGACCGTCACTTCTCTTGCAGTACATGCAGTGATTTGGCTCGCTCTCCGCGCATGGCATATATCCCTCTTGAGCTAAGGCCTGGAAAAGTTGTTCCTGTGGCCAGCTCGAGGCTGAAGAAAGAATGCCGTTGTTTTCTCCTACCGAAATGGTGTTCACCCCTCCTTTTCCTTGGGAATGGTCGGGAAGAGGATTGGTGGATATGTTGGGTCCCTTTGCTAACCCTTCGAAAGACACCCACCCACTTTTGATCAGTTGTTGTACCTTCACCTTGAAGGCAAAGCAGTTATCCAATGTGTGACCTGGAGCTCCTGCATGGTATTCGCACTTGACGCTGGGATCATACCACTTGGGATGAGGAGGTAATACAGGTTGTGAGGGAATTGGCACAATTTGCCCAGCGGCAAAAAGATGTTTGTAAATTTCCCTTGCGGGTAGAGGAAGAGACGGTGGTGGTCCCTGCTGGGAACGGTTAGCTTGAGTTGTTTGGTTGCTAGGGTTCTTTGGTGAGTTATGTGGTCTAGGTTGTGCGGGTGGTGGCATTTGTGGTGAGGGATATTGATAAGGTGGAAATTGCGTAGGGTATTGCGGAGCCGCATTAGCGATAGGCATTGGTGGAGGGAAAAATGGTGGTTGATATGGTGAAGGCGCATGGTATGGTGGTGGCGCAAAAGGCTGCCTATAGTTGGGCTGTTGAGATACGAAGCCAACCTCCTTTTTCACTAGAGGGGCTTTCCTAGGTGTTGCTTCAGAAGTGACTATTCTCCCTATCTTGATCCCTTGTTCAACTCTTTCCGCTATCAAAACCATGTCGGAAAAACTGTTCGATGGATTATAGATGAGGTATGTGTAGTAAGGAGCCTTGAAGGTGTTCACAAAGATGGCTATGAGCTCTTTGTCGCTTAGGGGCGGTGAAATCCTGGCCGCTAGCTCCCTCCATCTCTGAGCGTAGGTCTTTACTGACTCACCAACTTTCTTCTCTAAATCCTGAAGATCGGAGCGGTCTGGTGCCACCTCCATGTTGAATTTGTATTGCTTGAAAAAGGCATCAGATAGATCCCTCCAGGTTTTGATCTTGACTCGGTCCAAACCCATGTACCAAGTTAAAGCATGCTTGGCCAAACTTTCTCTGAACAGATGAATCAAGAGAGGCTCGTTGTGTATCATTTCGGCCATCTTATTGCAATAGGCCTTAAGGTGAGTCTTTGGGCACTCGACCCCAGTATACTTTTCAAAATCCGGAACTTTGTACTTAGGAGGTATCACAATCCCTGGGACCATGCACATGTCCGCTGGGCCCGTAGGGTCAAAAGGGTCTGTTCCTTCAACGGCTCTAAGCCTTTCCTCTAGCAGGTTCATTCTATCCATATTCGGCCTCTCCATGACAACCATGTTAGAACCAGGGGGTAGCAGGGGTTCGGATGCGAACGGTGGTTGTGTCAGATGGTCGAAAGGAGGGCGAATTCCCTTAGGGTCGGGGATCGTGCCTTGGATGTGGTGGCCCTGAGGAGGGTGAGAGTCCTGAGATTCCTGACGAATCTGATTCTTGCTAGGGTCTAAAGTGAGGTTGACTAAGGAATGCTGCAGAGCTGTAGTAACTTCTCCACCTTTGCTAACCTCAGGATTCACAGGAGCAGGTCCGACGGACGGACCAGTCCACTTCCATTGACCCGTAGGCATCATAACAAAAGATTGGGGTCCTGTGGGTCTAGTGATAGTGGATGAAGAAGGCCCCATCATCTGAGTAGGATCAAAACCGGGTGGGAACTCGGAGGTGGCTTCATCTCGCTCTTTTTCGGCCTGCGCGGCCCTCTCTATAGTAACCCTGACTTGCTCTTCCAGCTCTGTTATTCTGGCAGCCAATATCTCTTCTGCCTTCTCTTGTTCAGCCATTTTTCGTGCTTGAAGTCTAGTCAAGAGGGGCCTAGGGGGAGTAGTTTTTTCTTCGAGGAGCTATTGTTGACCTGAAAAAAAAACAAAAAAAAAACGATAAGCATAATTGTTTACATGCGTATGATATGCAATCCGCGTTCCCCGTGCTACTTTGCTCAATCTTCCGGCCACTCTTTCACTTGATACTTTAGGAGGAGCGAGGAACGGTCATTTTGGGTCTTCGTCTTTGAAGGAGATATGAGGGAAATTTTTGCTTTATTCGATTGACGTGACGTCATCTTGGGTATTCTAAATGAATTCCTTGACACAAACCCGCGTGGGTAACTGAAGTTCAAGCTATTTAGAACCCCTTTTTGTTTCCCTTCTTCTCTCCTTTTTTTTTTGAGTTTTGTGAGTGTTTTTATGTTACGGTGTTTTGGCAAGTATTCGGGCGATAGAGGTGAGGTTTAAAATGAGGATAATAATAAAATTGTGGCTTAGAAGTATCTTGAGTGATATTCAGGGGGTCTGATAAGGCCCGAGCTCTGTTTTGGAGGAGTTTGGTCGAAGGAAACCTTGAGGGAGTATGATCTTGCCCTTTTTGGGAGGTCGGCGGGTACGTTTAAATTATCCTCGAGAGCTACGCTGCTCGAAAAAATCCTATCCTTGGCATGGATAATCTTCAATGTGTTACGAACATCTTTCGTGTTTTGGTCAAATGGAAATTCTGAGCCCAATGTGTCGGTATTGGCCAAGACAAAAGATCGCGTAGCTGGAACCGAGAAGCAGCCTTCCTTGCGTTCTGAATTTTTTTTTCATGAGAGATTGGTCACCTAGAAACTTCTGAAATTTCTCAGAGTTAGACTCCGATATGTTGGGAATATCTTTCATGTTTTGGCCAAATGAAAATTTGGAGCCAAAAGCACTCTTATCGGCCAAAGTAAAAGAGTGTGTGGGATTGATTGATTTTTTTTGTTTTCTGTTTGATTTTGAGGAGATTCGTACATTTATGGTTAATGGCCTTTCAATACCTGTGTACAGTGTTTTGTACGAAAGAAAATTCGTATGATTTATCCGGATAATTTACAAGCTTTTGTCATTGATTATATATTTTTTTTTTACAAAAGACCCACCCGATATACGTTGGATCAAGTATCTACATTCATCTGAAGCTGATAGACAAAAGCCTAGCAGTTACATCTTTGGGCAAAAAGGCAAGATTCGGAGCGCTGGGCACATGCTCTTGTGTCAACCTTGGAAGATGGAACCCGCTTGTTCACTCCCGAGGTATTCTAGTGATGCCAGTTCCACTACTTGCATAGCTATTTCGGCTTCCAGTGTAGCTATATGCGCTCGTAGGACTTGGTTCTCCCCACTCTTATCATTAGTAAGACCCGTCAAAACCTTTATCACCGCATTTTTATCCTTGACTAATGCGCTAGACGCTTTCCTCTTGGCCATTTCCTTACTCATATGTTTCTGGAAGTCGTCAAGGATTGATTTTTGACTTGCCATGTCTATCCTGATGCTGTCTTGGTAGCGCTTTTCCCACTCGTGTATCTTGAGTTCTAGGTCCATTTTTTGTGCCAACCACTTCTCCTTCTCTGCAGCAAGTTGATTCCTCTCCCCTGTTATCGCGTGCAACTGATTTAGTAATTGGGCGTAGGCAAGGGCCTCAAATGCTTTGCCGGCGTGCGACCCACATCCTTCTTCCATTGGTTTACGATTTTCGGGGCAAGGTAGAATACTTCCATTGGTACGAGCCCTTCTCCACCGGGTGTATTCTATCATTGGCAAGGCTGGGATTGTGTGTCCTTCGAGGTAAAACGGGTGAGCCCAATCGCGAGCGTATTGGAGGCAATTCTGATTATCCATGGTGTGAGGTAGACTTGATTCGGTCATGCCAGACGTCGCGGGGATTATTTGCATGATGCAAAATTGTCGCAAGACCAAGGCGGGGCAATAGTGAACGCACCCTCGAGCCCCGATTAAAGGAACCCATGACAAGGATCCGCAGCAGACTATAGGATTAGCGGCTCGCAGCCACTTGGCGTGCCAATCAAAGTCACCTTCTGATAGATTCAAGAACCTCTCAACCCACACGTCTTTGTTTTCCATCTTCCACCGGTTGTCGTTCATCGCGGTTATAACTTCGATTAGAGGGCCTTGGCGTGAATGAAACACCGAGAAGATAGACCGGTTTGGTGCTTGCTTAAAATGGCTAAATAGCCAAGCAGTTAACAGTTGAGTGCAACATGTGAGTTTCCCTTTGCCTTTCCTTCGGCCTAGGTCCAATGCTCGAAAGGTCTCGGCTAAGATAGCCGCGGTAGGATTGATGGCGTTGGCTTCCATTTCAACGAAGACATTGGCTACTTCGAAATCAATTACGTCTTTCATCTTGGGAAACAGAATGAGTCCTACTACCGCAAAGGCTAGGATCCTCAGGCGAGCTTGTCCTTGGGACCTCCAGAACTGTTTTTCGATGTCCGACCAGCACCACACGTAGTTGCCTTCCATAATACGGGCGGGGATATCCAAACCGCGATCAAGCCTAGCCTTGACGCTAGGAGAATCAAGGCGAACATTCTGGTAAATGGCTGAAATGGGAGGGGCGAAGCCCATCATTGTGGAGTATTCCTCTAGCGTGGGAGTCAAGTCTACTCCTCCGTCAAAAGAGAAACAACGGTAATACGGATCCCAAAACTTCAGAACGGCTCGGATACAGCCCCAGTCGGTTTTAACCTCAGTCATGGTCAATAGATTCCCATATTTACATGCAAATTGAGTCTCTTCCTCCCGAGTCAACTCATTCCTCAACTTTCTGATCCTGGTCACCTCGAATCCTGTAACCTCTATCTTAATTTTGGTGGAGATGTCTGGGATGAAGTTAGGCCGGAGCATGTCTCCTTGTGTGGCTTGGGTATCAAAGCTTCTACCCCCGAAAGTATCAAGCGAAAGCAAAGTAGGCACAGTCATTTGATCAAAGTAGGATGAATCCTGGAAAAGAATTAACAGAATTCCTATATTAGTGATTCACAATAAATATGAAATCGGATCCTTCACATGCATTACTAGATTATTGCAGAAGAGAAAAGAAAGGAATAGAAAACGTGGTAAACCAAGCCACGACAAAACAAATATGATGCACGTGATAGGGGCTTTTGACGTCGACTAAAGTTCTAACGGCCTGAAGGTTCCCGACGATACCATAGAATGGTCCAAAAAGTGTCGTAAAGCGACCACCTATTCCTTCCTACGAACCCATGTCACTTTTCAATCATTTACATAGGCAAATGATTGAATCATGTCAACCGAGTCCGTTTACCAGAATTGGGGGCCGACCATCCGGCTAGCTTTAAGGGTTCGAGCGGGTTGGGTTTGATGAACATTACCCAGGACTCGTGCCCCAGGGTGTCACTAATCCCCGTCCTAAACCTATTTGGTGAGGCGACCCTTGGGTGTAGGGCCTATGCATGCAATGTATGTAATAGTTGATCAAAGCAATAACAAATAGCCATGAAAACAATTTAATAAAGCAAGTAAATAATAAAAAAAGCAAACACCATAAAAATCGGCTTCGACCCTACTAGTCCCCAGTGAAGTCGCCAAACTGTCGCACCCCCTTTTTCGTTGAAAACGAGTTTAAGGATCGGGACGGGCCATAATGATAGACAAGCGTTGGACTCGTCTTAACATCATGCATATGAAGTCGCCACCCCAATTTTGTAAGGTTTAGGGAACCTAATCGATGGCATAAAAATAAACAAACTAAGGCACCTTGGTCTAAACCAAAGAACGATGGTTCGAGGTCGTATTATGGACTTGGGAAGGTGTTAGGCACCCAAGTCACATCCTAAAAAGGTTACCGGTATGCGAGGTGTTTTTGAAGACATTTTGAACATGTAATTTGGCCCTCTAAGGTGACATTACATCTTAGCATTTGGGTCATGTTATTTCCGTTTGGGTTCGAGGAATGGGGTTACCATTTTGTCTCGATGCTAGAGCGGACGCCCACCTTTTTCATTGGGTCATGCATGACTTAGTTAATTACTTTGTGATTCTAACATGGTCGAAACTAGCAAGGTACATTTTCATGAATGCACTTAGGGTTGGCATGGCCTTTGGAACCATCATACTCATGTATCAATACAACAGTTAATTTCATGGCATGAAAGACAAGTGATATAAACATGTAAGCATGTGGGTTGATTTTATTTTATTAGCAATTCTATATGTCATACATATGCGTGGGGTAGTTCTAACGCTTGCTAAGTGATCATGCATACGAGGCGATTAAGGCTTTGGACCTTTGTTATCAACATACAAGGAAAATATTTAAGGTAATCTTACCTTTTGGACGATCCCCGATCGATCCATCTCTTCAAAACCGATATTAGATAACAATTGACATAAATATTTAGATATAATAAACATACACGATTTTTAACTACTTAACTAATTATTACAATCCACAATTCATAATAAAATCTACTTACCTAATTATTACAAATTGGAGGTCGGAACAATTATCTAAATAATCATTACAACAATTGAAATATCTAATTAATTACAACAAGTTGATAAAGAGTAATTACTTATCACAACAAGTGAAAATAAGCAATTAATGGTTACAACAAGTTTAGCGATTAATTATCGTTCCAAGCATACGATTTAAATAATTGACGGATAATTATCATGTTCGAATACGTGAAAATGATGCTTTTGATTTTTATGGGTCAGGATAGACCCCTACTTGGTGTTCTAATTTGTTGGATATCATGCATGCAAAATCCTTACAGAAAACATTTAAATTAAATTACAGAAAATTAAGTACGTACTTTTGTCAAAATATTTGGAATTATACCTACAAAATGAGAGTGTTAGTACGGATTTTAAGATAATAAATAATAAAAAGCACACACCATTTATTTCATACAAAACAGTCATGAAAATAAATAAACCATCATGTGAGCATTTTACAATTTTTTATCACGAATTAGTACAAATACATAGCAAATAAAACAATCATGTAAAACAAACAATTCAATTCATGGTAAAATACATGGTATTTTAAATAAAACTTCATACTTGGTGTAAAAATAAATAAAACAGCACACTAGTCATGCAATTAATTTTAGCAAATTAAACATGTTAAAAACATACGAACGATTTAAACAAGTTAACGAAAATTAAATCGGTGTACGCAAGGACTAAATTGAAACAAATGAGACTTAAGGGACATGGGCTTGGACAAGCCAAGCCCATCAACAATTTAAATGAGGGAAGGGACGGGCTGAAGCCCGTCACCTTCGTCTCCCTCGCAAGAACAGCCATCGTGGCTGTTCATGTTCATCACGTCGCCGGCGCTCCATGGCCGGCGACACCAAGCTTCAACCCTCCTCTAACACCAACCTAACTAACCCAGAACAATTACTAACCATAGCAGCACCAAAACCCAGCAAGAACAGTGGCAAAACAGCCCGCAAAACAGTAGGAACAGGGCGTGCGTTCCTTGTTCGGAACCGGACAACAACAGTAGGTAAAACAGCCACGAAAATCTCTCTTATCAGCCCGGAAATTAGCTACTACGTATCAGCAATAAAACCAACCAAAAACAGTAGGAGAAACACAAGCAAAACAGAAGCAACAAACATGCGCAACTCTTCGGAAAAACGCAGCAAACGTGGGCAATAATCAAGCAATAATTCGACACGAAACTAACTCCTAACGTGCAGATAATTATCAGGGCTATCATACGCACAAAACCTATCAAGAACTAGCCCGAACCGTTCATGATCCGTAAACAATTTTATCATGGCCAAAAACATGCATTAACGTCAATAATTCATGATTAATTAGCTCGAGCCGTAGATGTTCAAATTGGAGCAAGAACAGACCCTATAACTTATCAATCAATCATTTAAAACAAGTTCAAGCCATCAATTTGGTACATACATGCATAAACGGAATTTTTATGAAGAGAGAGGCTAGAGAGAGAGCTTCAAAACGCTTACCTTGCTTGCTCCTCTGCTTTGGTTTGATCTTTGGAGATGAAAGGTGCGACAACCCCATCCCCGGCACGGTGGTGAGGAGCTTGTTATTTATAAGAGAAGAGACGTGGTTCTGGACGAGTGTACGTGTGCGTGAGCTTGGTCAAACCGTGAGTGGAGAACAAAACATTCCGGCGTGGTCCTCAAGCTCCTGTGTTCTGTGTCCATCTATTGAAAATATTATCCAAGTAACCAAGCTAATTCGTGTCTGCTAGGCGGATGGATGACCAATCACAAGTAAGAACAGCAAAACATGCATTAAAATGAATTAATTCCCGCTCGAACAGGATATTTTGGTACGAGCGGGGGCACACGAAAGTACAAATAAATCCAAGCCGAGGGTACGACAAAATGCAGAAAAATAAGATGAGAAAAGTAATATACAGTGAAAAAATGCGAAAGATGATTTAACGTGTTTATTTTATCTTTCAGAAATAACAAAACGTTCGCGCGCCAAATAAATGTCCTTACGACAAAAATTGAACGAAACTGAACGCGCTGGCGTGAAAAAGAAAATTAACACGTAATTATCAATTACATAAAAAGGGCGTTCTACACTCGGTCCCGGGAACCTTACTCGAGACCGATAGAAGTTCGCGAAAAGACAGTTAAAAGTACGAAAAAATTAAAAGGGCACGAAATGACCAGAAAATCAATCAAACTAGCCTAGGACCCGAATCGTCATGAATTTGATCTAGACAAGCTAAGAAGTGGCAAAACGTAAAGGTTGCGATGGAAAGTCAAAAATCAGGTAGCAACATCTCCTATTTTTTTTGGATTGATTGCCTTACTTTTCAGTTTCCTTTTGCAGGCGTGACAGTTGGAGAGTTTCAAGGAAACGGTGCACCCTTTGAGAAACCTACCACATTCAAACCACCAGTATTTGACCGGATCCATAACTCCATTCACAAGGGAATTTAAATACCTTCCATCCACATACACTGCTTCAATACAACTTTCCTCTGCACTTCTACTTGCTTCTTCTACAACCTTCTTCTGCACTTCTACAACCCAGTAACCATCATGAATCGCGAAGAGAAGAGAGTGTTGCTGGCAAAGGTGACGGCGGACAGTCACAACCTCACCAATGATGTTGGTGTTATTGAGCACAAAGTGCTACAGACAGACCAGGATATTGAAAGTCTGGAGGAGGTCATGGATGAACTACACATCCGAAAGGAAAATGTGGAAGACGATGACTACCAGGCATTCAATATCGTCTACACCTTGGGTGACTTTATGCTTCACATCACAGGTGCTGTGGCCAAGCTGGAGCATAAGGTCGCAGCCCTGAGGATGGCGTTGGAAGCTGTCAATGAGGCAACGGCAGAGCTTAATTTCGCTGCTAATAAGATCCCCGGGATTCCATTGAATGAATAGGACTTTATGTTAGCAAGTGTTCTGTTTTAGGGGTCTTTTCCCTTTCAATCTGTACCCCAGTCCTTGTACTCTGTTCTATGTCGTTAATGGAAAATAATTTGGATGAAGTAGTGTTGTTCTATTCTCTGTTTTGTGCTTAATTAGTTTTTACTTTCATGGATGTAGTTTGCAAAACAAAACAAAAGAATAGCAAAACAAGTAGCAAGATTTGGTGGTGAATTCATTGAAATAACCCACACCAAGCTGTCCATTAAAAGATGCAAGAACATTTCCTTTTTAAGTGGTTGTTAACACTCCATATAAATGCACTATACCTTGGCAAGCTAATTTGAAAAATACATCCATCTCATAAAATCCATTCAATAATTATGAAAGCAAAAAATAGAGTTTTCTGGTGTGGAAAATCCATCCATTCAACAACTCCATTCATTAATGCTAAATGCAATATACAATTATACAGAGGATTCTGGTTTGCAAAATACAACCAGCAATATGCATTACAACTGCCAAGATTTCAAGGTGAATTCAATGTGATCCTACTACGACTAAATAACATCTGAATTCATTTGGAAATCTAGCCCAAAATCAACATAGACATCCTATATTATCATCAACTACATCAAAAGGCAATTTACAAAAACTTCCATCTGCAGATTAATCTAAAACTTCATCTGCATTGGCAAAAACTTCCATCTTCATTGTCAAAAACTTCCATCTTCATTGTCAGAAACTTCCATCTGCATTGACAAAAACTTCCATCTTCATTGTCAGAAACTTCCATCTGCATTGACAAAAACTTCCATCTGCATTGTCAAAAACTTCCATCCGCATTTTCAAAAACTTCAATCTGCATTGTCATCAACTACACCAATAGGCATACTGCAGTTTCAACAACTCCCATCTACCATATACATATTCACAAGTTGAGGGACGTATGTACAATCCTGTAACAATAGAAAATTGAAACCAACTCAATCATTATATGCCAAACTAGATGTAACCAGCAATATGCACTCACCTCAAACAGAGTTTTAACATTCACCTGAAAGAAGCTATGGAGATACGAGGCCATAAGCATTGTGAAGCACACCTTCAGGACACTGGATTGTTGGTGGCAGCTCCCTTGCTCTTGCTAGTGCTCTCTTGCTTATGTGAGGGATCTTATATGTGTTACTCCCATCACATTTCAGAACTTCAATCATGCAGGTCTGCAATGTCAAGAAGATGTAGTTGCTCTTCTTCAACGAAAATGCCTGGTATGCGTTTTCAACAGCAACAATTAATTGAGTAATGGACTTAGCATAGTCTTTGCTTTGGAGCGACTAAATAGCTCTAAAAAAGCCTAAGTCCAATACATTCAAGTCTGGAGAATTAGGAGGCTGGTTAACAATAGACAAATTCAATCCCGAAGCCTCTACTGCACACAAGAAATCAACATCAGCAGCATGGACATGTGTCTTCGCGTTGTCTTGTTGAATAAAAATCCTTTCAAAAAGACTATCCCTAGGCCATTTACTTGCAATTGCTGGTAATACTTTGGAAATCATGAACTCCCTAATAACATTTCTAGTAATGTTGGAAATTGGTTTGATCTCCAAAGTTCCACGTGGTCTATTTTGGCTTGATCTAACAGCAGCCACTTGTTCTACTAAGGGGAACACCCCAATCTTACCATCAAATATACAATGTCCACTGGAATCATATCTAGGCCTCGCAACAGCCGCTAAAAATATAACTTTAGGGATAAAATGAGAGTTTTTAATGGTTCTTACTGGATCATTCTCGTCCCGGAGAAGATAATATCGTTGAGACTTCTTTGTCAAGTAGAACCACTTCTCATCAATATGAACTGTGTTATGCATATGCTTGAAGGCAGGTTGACGTGGTGCTGAGGATGGGTCGATACTTGAAAGGCAATGCTGAATTCTGGAAATCCGATTGTCTTCAGTCAGAGAGGGCTTGATTGCATTAGTATGACGCCTGATTGCTCCTTCCTTTAACTTTTTACCGAGAAAGGTCGTGGACACATTTAGGTGATCTGCAAGGCTGCGAAGGGTAGTCATATTTTTCAAGGAGATCTCTTTCATCCTATCAAGATCAAATTCTATCCTTTTCCTACCACAATTCAGACTCTAAGAGTCTGGTGATCGTGGATTCCAGAATCCCTCACTCATTTCCATAGCCTCTGAATTGATCTAATCCCCACTCCATACACCCCAGCCACCATTCTGGTTGATCCTTGCTTCAAAACACCATTTTCCATTCTTTCCAGGAGCATATAATATGCAGCCTGTCTTTCTGCACTCGTCATTTCCTTTTTGCGAACTAAAAAGTGTCACAAAATTGAGGGTAGAGATGAGAAAAACCGGTCATTGGAAAGCAGATATTAAGAAATTAGACCAGGAAATAATAACCTTGAGCTTCCTCTGAAGATCGTCCTCCTTGCTCATTCAATTCTGGAATGTTGGCACCTTGATCGACCTCGTCATCCGCATTGCCGTTGATAGTGTTTGATCCAAAAAGAGCCGACGCGTTCGAATCTAAATCATCAAGCCCAGGCGCACTGATTGCGGGGGATTGCTGAGGCGCGGCCAACTCATTCAGATCAAACCATGGAAAATCTATTCAAATTCAGCTGATTAGGGTTGGAACAAAAAATAGAGGAAGGACTCGTGATGAGCAAAGGAGTGGGATAATTTAAATTTCAAACCCAATTTGGAATTCAAACGGGAATGTACTGTCGCTCGTGGAGGGAAACCCATAAGATTTTCGAATTTGGCGAGAATTTTGGGTGGAAATTTTGGTGGTCTAGGGTTTTTCATCGCATGTGATTTTGGGAACAAAAGGTTGAGACTTGAGAGCGTTGTTCGTGTTGGAGAAGCTGAGCACGAAACGGTGCCGTTGGACCAGCTCAAGCCCACGCGTTGACAACGCTGCGACAAAACCTGGCAAGCACAGGGCCAAGCCCAGTCGCCTTAATCGGCGAGAAATGTGGGCCCGCGTCCAATATAAGAAAACGGAGGGAGTAAGAAATAAACAGATGATTATGTGCTGGATAAGAAGGCCTATTAGTCTTAAGTCTTAACAAGTCCATTAAGAATATGCACTGCTCTTAAATTTAGTATTTATTTCTCTTTTTTTCGATGTGGAATTTTGGTTCGCACACCTCAACAATCTCCCCTTCGAACTAAAATGCCTCATTCCATTAAAAAGATTCACGCCTCTTATCTTTAGTCTTTATTTCTCTTTTCTTTCCGATGTGAGATTTTGGTTCGCACACCTCAACAATCTCCTCCTCTTTTTAGTAACAAGTACTTCAAAATGAGATGAAGTACTCTGCGCCTTTCTTCTCATCTCCTCATTAAGAACACTTCCTTTTACATTTTGCAAAGAGACAACACCATCGGAAGCCGAATTCGTAATTAAAACCCGAAATATTTCTGAAGAATCTGGTAGAGTATTCAGTAGCCATAGAACTTTGGTTCGCACACCTCAACAATTCAGTGGTATTTTTAAGGTAGAAATGAGTCTCAAATCCCCAAATTAATTTTATATCTATGAGAAAAAGGAAAGTATTTTCAGTAGTCGTATCCATTCAAAGATGCAACCAATTTGATTTTTAATATATGGCATCGAAGATCTCTTTCAACCCAAAAAAATTCTAGCTAGCTATAGCTATAGGTGAGTAATCATAAGGTTTCGTACAATTTAAACATATTGTTCAATGGAAATAAAAGAGAGAACAAATCTGGGTACTGAAGTAAGTAAAAGAGAGAAGATCAAAGGAAGATGACTGTGTATACAAATAAAACAAAACTACTATAAAGTACACAGCTAATTAATTTAATTAAAAATTTGTGTTACTCCAAAAGAGACTTTTGTCATGACTCCTGCCCACGAGCTCTATGTTAACAAATCACCTGCTGCAATGAGACGTCTGCATTAATTGGATATATCTGTTGAAACTATAATTCCTTAATCTCATCATCGTCGTCTTCAATCGGGGCTGGTAAATTAAGATCTAAAATATTACGACGAGTAGTAATGGTAGTAGTAGGCGCAACAACAGGAGGAGAACATTTGGTGGTAGGTTCAATGTCAGAAGTAGTACTAGTATCGCTACTACCAGCACCAGCACCAGCACCAAAATGGTTAGCAATACCCATGTAAGAAAAATGCACTTTCTACATGTGAAGAGCTCATCATCATCATCATCATTTTCCTCCTCGCCCTCACCTCCAACCTCGATCTCTTTACCTGTCACGACGTCCGTGTCATCCTCCTCATCCTCCTCCCCGTCACTCAAATCTTTGTACTCATCAACAACAACATGCTGATCACGAGGATCCTTTTTAGTCCACGTCACCGATTTGTCTTTGGAAAGAGTGAGAAGACACAAAGCAAGTTGTTCGTCACTCATAATAGGAGGAGAAGAAGGATCAGAGATATTATTGGAGCTGCTGCTAATTACTTCAACTCTTGATCGTGATGGTGGTGATGATAATTGATTCCTAGTAGTACCTCTTTCTGGTATGGTAAGAAGAGCGAGAGAATATATACGGCGACGCCGTTTGGACCTTCTTCTCCGTAGAGTTTGGTTTCTTAATCCTCCATTCCAGCTGCCCAATGGGAAGTATTGATCCGTCGACAGATCAATAGTCTCACAGTTATTATTGAGTGCAGCTGCAATAAGATTAGGTCTGAACAACGGCTTTGAAGCAACTTCAGGTGAGACCTTGTAACTATGGAGAGATCCAAGAGAATCAGTATTACTGATCAAATCAGCATCACTGATCAAATCAGCATCAGAGGAAGAAGACTTCTTCTTTGGTTGTTGTTGTTGTTGATCTTCATCTTCATCTTCATCTTAATCTACAACAGGTAGAGGTTGAGGTTTAGGAGGGAGTTTTGCTATTGCGAAGTGAGATCTCATGTGGCCTCCCATGGCTTTCCCACTCGCAAACCGCTTGTCGCAGATCTTGCAGATTCGGCTGCCGTTCGTCTCCATATTGGCTATCCCTTCGCTCACACTCAGTATTGAGCCCATCAAATAATATTGAGCCCATCAAGTAAAGACTTCAAGCAAACAACCCAGCCCAGCATGCATGCACAAGCAGTGACGACACCAACCTACAACCACCTCATTTAATACAACCACCTCATTTAATTCATCTACCTCATTTAATCCATCTAACACACAACCACCTTCTACCACCATTAATTACTTACATCCTTTATGTGTGTATAAATAGAAGTGTAGGAGCTTGTAATCAAATCATCAAATAATCAATATCAAACACATTTCTCCTTTCTATATATTTCTAAGTTTCAATATGGTAGTGGAGCGATATCTTTAACAAGCTCTCTGCAACTACTCAAAGTCTCTAAATTCATACACCATCATAATTGACGCGTCGTCGAAACGCGCATCAAAAGTAATATAATTTATAAAGTTCCTGATAGGCTAGATGCACAAATTAAGTTAAATAGCGGCAAGTCAGGGTCGAACCACAGGGAAAATGAAGGACTAGATTTATCTTGCCCTAGATGTATGATGAGGATGAAAATGCACCAGACATAAGAGTAACACAGGGGGGTTTGGTTGGTGTAGACGAATCTAACCAACGATGGCAGTTGATGTTGGGACAGATAATGAAAATGCAAATAGCAAGTAATAAAGGGCAAACGAAATAATTAAATAAAAAGGGAACGAAAATAAAGCAAGCGAATATCAATAAAAATGGTAAAGACTAACAAGTGTAATAAAGATAATAACAAAGTAAGTAAAGATACTAAATCAGATAAAAGGAGAAATCTTAGCAGGGGTAGACGGCGGATTGCGTCGAGGTCTAGTCGGTCATCGGTGCAAGGATAGACTGCGTTCACGCCATAGACGTGCTATAGGAACCCTGTTTTCACGGAGATTCCCTACTTCTCTTCTTAAGAGAAGTCACTCCCAAGGTACGCTTATGGGAGTGGCCGTGACACTGTGCCCAAGGTACGCTTATGGGTCATACACACAGGCCCGTGAAGTGGAGAGAAGACACGTCTAGGGCTAGACACTGAGAAGTCTGCCCTAACCGGTTTCTTGCCCTAGCCAGATTGGACCAAACGACATGGTGACTCTGGACCAGGTGCCTACTCTATTCCATGGCCTCACGTTAGTTATTACCATGGAGATGACAATATTCATGAGAAACATGCAAATAGGTGATCAAACTACCAACAAATCTCACACGAAATGACAATAAAATGGCAAGAAAGCGGATACAACAATGAACACGTTTTAAGAACACTTTGACCTCCCAACTATCCTCTTGCAATCCTTAAAACACCCCTGCCAAGACTAAGAGATTTAGCCACTCATGCTGGAAATCATGCACAAGATAGATGGAGAAAGCAACATAAACAGAGAACAGATGCAGATGAAAATGAAAATCTGGATTAAAAACTAATTGGAGCTTGGGGCTCCAATTTCTGGAAAAATAAAGGAAGAACAAATCCCAATGTTAGAGAGGTGGCTACAATGATTGAAAACCCTAAAAAGATGAAAAATATACTAAAGAGTAGCCTCCCTTTTAACCTAAAGTTAAGGTTCTATATATAGCCTAACAACCCCACTAGGGGACAAAATGGTATAAAGGAATATTCTCTGATGAGCTGGATGATTTGCACATGGAATCCCGCTAGAATCTTTTTAGCATCTTCGGCCAAGCGTCATCCGAAAAGAAACATCCACGTGCTTCGTCTAGGCCTAGACATAAGATCCCGTCTAGGTCTCGACGGTAGGTCTCGACGACAAAACTGCATCTAGGGCTCGACGATGTAAGATCAGCAAAAATGCATCCAAATGGCGCGCTTTTCAGCAAGTTTCTCCCTTTAGTCCAAATCTACAAAGTGGTTGGAAAACAAGCCAAATTAGTAGTATCAAGTGTGAAATTAGACCTAAAAGAGAGGGAAAAACATGCATAAAAAGGCATCATATCAAATTCCCCCACACTGCCCATTGCTCGCCCTCGAGCAATAAAAAAGGAAAACACACCCCAAGACACAGACCAGCACAACCAACCATAGCACAAGAATTAACAAACCAAACAATCAACCCTGACCATGTCAAGACATACTCCGCCTAGATAACTCTGCATCAAATCATTAGGATAACGACCCTAACGAAGAAACTTTACCACATCAGACTTGGCATCAGCAATCCTTACCGGGGTAAGTGTTTGCACTCACACTCAACTAGGCTCGGTGTTTAATCACTCAAGTATGCAAATTAACCAGACACACATCATAGTTTGCACATCAACCCGAGTTAAAATCCACATGCTTAGGCAATCAACAATCAGAAATGAACTTTGCACCATAAAAAAAGATTGAAAGGAAAGGTGTATAGAGAATATGAAGAATATGGAGAGAAAAGGGAAAGAAAGAAAGAAAGAAAATAGGAAAAGCAAAAGCATAGATTATATACAAAGAGTAAGAAGAGGAAGGAAAAGAGAGGGAGAATAGAACAAAAAAAACCCGAATGGAGATGAACCGGTGAGGCAGTATCCGTCAAGGGCAGACAGTCGAGGGCTAGACGAAATTATTCTTCTGGGGGGGGAGATCCTCTTGTGGGAGCCATGCTGATAATACTTCATTTTTCTTGTTCACACCTTTGCCTTCTTTCGTTTTTCTTTTTTTTTTTTCTTTTTTTTTTGAAACCAGATAAGACATTCTTTTCTTTGCTTTGTTTCTGGTTTTGAATTTATTTATTTATTTATTTATTTTTTTGCAGATGAAAATGAATTTGACAAACTTCAGCTATGAAGATTGAGTTAGCTTGAGGATTTTGCCAACTTACTTCAGCTAGGGCTTGATGAAGGAACTTTGGATAGGGCTTGATGATTTTGCCCTAGACCGTTTTTGACATCTACACCTTCTTGTCGGTCTCCCCCACACTTGGGCTCTGCTGATCATCTAGCCCGCTACCTCTGACAAACACTGCTCACCTAGAAGGAAAAGGGATCAAGAAAAGTTAGAACAAGTGTTTAAAGAAGAGAGAAATGAGAAGGAAATGAGAAGATGTCAGGGCAAGATGAAAAAGAACGTCGGGGGAGAAATAAAGAAAGAGAGAAGGGATAGAAAGTAAAGGAAAAGAAAACAAAGATGCAAAGTTCATTATTCTTGTCTTTTTGCTGCTTTCCCAAGACTGATGGTGCCCATACCCGGGGGTCTCATGCAAACTTAGTTGAGTGTCTAGCTAAGCATTGAATCACACATGAAAAATATAACTGTTTAGGCTCAAATGCTCACAAGGTGCTATAGATGATTGCTGATGTTTAGTGCAAGATGCAGGTTATAAGAGCTAGCAGACAAAGCATGCAAGATCTAGGGCAAGACCAACATGAAAGGCAGTTTATTTCATGTGCACAAGTTAGAAGTGTGTGTCCATACTTGGGGGGGTTTTAAAACTGGGCAATGCTAACAAGTTAGCAAAATCTTGTAAAGTGAAAATCTGAAAAATTTTAAATTTTTGCACAAAGCATGCAATCAAATATATACAAAGCATGCAGTCAAACATATATACTAACATATCACACAAACACATAAATCCTCCCCCACACTGAGGCTTCGCATTGTCCTCAATGCGAGAGAGATGCACAAAACCACAAGAGAGTTCATATCATAAAAGGAGTTCAAGAGAAGGGGGAAGGGATAGGAGAATGTTGTGGAGTGCCCTAGGGCGATGGTGCATTGCCGACCGGCCGGATCTAGTGATGGTGGAGGTCGTCGGCTTAGATCTGGTGACTTTTGGGTCTTCATCGGACGACGGCTGAGAGTTGGAGGGCTCGCCGGCGTCGGTAGCTTCCTCATTTTCTGACCCTAGGTCGGTGTGGCGAGAATGGGAGTGAGGGTCAGCGGCTAGTGGTCCCGATCTTGTGGGCTACCATTTTAATTTTTGTACACTTCTTGGGGGACATGGTGTTTGGCTAAGTGTGTGGCTAGGGTTTCAAAGGAAGAAGATGGAGTGAGGGTGAAAGGGACTTGGATGAACGTTGAGGAAGGGGAGGAAAGGAAAAAAAAGAAAAAAGAAAGAAAGGAAAAGAAAAAAAATGAGAAAAACTCAAGTGAGAGAGAAGGAGGAGGAGGCGTCCTTGCCACGTGGCGCGACGCGGTAGGGCGAGGGAGTGAGATGCGGATTGTGGATGACGTGGCGCGTTGTGGTTGGCTGCACCGGATATGGATGACGCGGGACACGTGGCGCTGAGGGATTCGGTGACCCGGATTGCGGGACGCGTGTCGCGCGTTGGTTGGGCGACACAGATTGCGGATGACGCTTCCGTTGGATGAGGTAGAGGACGCGTGCCGCTTTCTAGCTTGTGGACGCGGATTGCGGGACGCGTGGCAACGCGTCATTGGCTGAAGCGGATTGCGGATAAGACGGGTTGGGTGGGTAGCTGCC